>JAGKTI010002011.1:50416-73031 GCA_018397915.1 Birgus latro
AAAGAAGTACTGCTTGAGGGCCTCCCAATGTGCAGCTGCAAAGTGCCTACAGGTATCTATCTATTGCCAGACGCCTTAATCCCGCACGGGGTGGCCACAAACAAATCGCCTCCATGTCACTCTGTCCCCTGTCATTTCACTACCATGCTCCCAACTCAAACCCCCCAGTTGGAACTAGGCAAACCACACTCACCGGCCGCCTTCATGACGTGAACTGCCAAGGCTCCCGGTTGCATACCACAGGAACCTTCCGATGACGTCATCACTCTTGACTTAGCAGGTGTGTGCGGGCGCACACACACTAACACTCTCGTCCTCTCTTCTTAATTTGACAGAAGATTCCAAGGACGAAGCTGGATGGTCTATTTGCGTCTGATACACACTATGTATCCAATACATAGACTTTTGTGTGAGTACCATCAGCACCCGATACACACTATGTATCCAATACATACACTTTTGTTTAATTACTATCAAGACCCAGTCTGTGGCCACATACAGATATGTGATGTCTCTTAAAGTATTATAAACTTTCTAGTCTCGGCTGACTGCTGCACGCAGCCACTCGGCCGAGGCACCTTTCTTGGTGAGACAATCAGCCAGTTGTTGTGATGTATCCACCCAGGATACCTCATCAATCTCCCCCCGCAACACAGCAATATCAATGCGCAATCTCCTGTCTTCTACGCTCCTACAAGAGTAAAGGGCGTCCACCAGACTCTTGTTGTCAACGAAACACTTTATTTTGATCTTTCCACATCCAAAAACCTCACGCAATATGTTGGAGAGATGTACAGCAGTTTCAGCACATTCAAGCAGCGCCAACGCCTCAGCAGATAAAGTAGATTTGACGACCCTCCTGATCTTCCTTGTCTGCCAGAATATAGGACATCTTGCCTCACTAGCATCTCGTAGGAAGACCACAAAACTTCCCTGAGATCCATTGCCTGCAAGGTTGGCAAATGAGGCATCTGAAAAGCACTCTATATGACAGTCCTCTATCGGCCCTATTCTTGGAATGTATAGCTTCATGTTGTCAGTCTTCACCCTTGAGATCACCTTATTGAGTCTAAGCAAATCCGCTACGGTAGCTCGGTTGCTATTCACGCTCAACTCACACACATCAAAGGCAATATCTGGCCGAGTGTATGTGGCAGTCCAATTGAGTTGCCCAATTAATGCTCGGTACTCCATTTTCTCAGACTCGGACAGCTCCCCTGATTTTACTGCTGCACGATGTTTACTCAGCGTGACTGGTTTCAAGGATGAAACATACTGGAATTGGTTGAGCATTGTGCTGCCATCGATGTTGGAGATGACATTGAGACCAACGTATTTGAAGGCTTTTGATTCTAAACTGCCGATGAGAAATATTTGACTCGACCGATTTATCACTTGCTGTTCAAAGTCATGTGTACCAGCCCAAAGGAAGTCGTCGAAGTAGATGCATACAATGCCTTCGACTTTGCCACCATTGCTCCAAGAGAACAGCGCTGAATCCAGTGATGATACTTTAGCTCTGAGACTCAACAACTGATCTTTTACGCGCAGATACCAATGCCTAGCAGCATCACAAAGGCCGTAAACAGTTTTCTTTAGTCTCCATAACTTACCATTTGCATATTCAGGCAGAGGACGTAAATGAGCAACTCTCTTAATGTCGTTACCTTGCAGGTAGGCAGCTTTCATGTCCATAGTGTGGCAATCCCACTGGTTGGTGGAGGCCGAAGAAAGTGCCAAACGCAGTGCTTCCTTTGAACAAGTAGGCGAGTCTTTTCGGAGATCCACTGTGTCTTCCTCAGATCCTCTGGCGACTAAGTGGGCCTTAACAATAGGCTTTCCATTTTTCAGTTTTTCTGTCACAACCCATCGAACCGTTATGGCACCTTGCGCAACATCATCTACTTCCTCATACACATCATTATTCTGCCAATTTGTAATTTCATTTTCCTTAGCGCATAATACGGCCTCAGAGTTGAAAAGAACAAGCATTTCTGTCATCATCAACCACTTCCTATTCACTAAGATCTTTCTCCAAATCTATCCAATAAGTTCTGCCATCAGAGTCCCTCTTCAAATTATAGCAGTGTTTGTACTTTCCAGTGGCTTTACCTGCCCGACTTATAATCCTTCCAGACACCAACTCTCCCCTTTCTGAATGTACAGTAATCTCTTTAATATTCGGACGTCCAGTACTCGAATATACTCACTATTCGAATATTCTGGGCTGCCCAACCCCCAAAATGCCCAAAAAATTGGAAAAAATCGAAAAATTTGTGATTTTTTGGGACCGTGTCTGTTTGAATTTCCCGCCCGCGGCGATCGGCTAATGTTTACACTCGTGGCGTCTGTCTGTCGTTTGCCATTACCCACTCAGTTACTGACTCATGAACACCTCCGAGAATGGCAGCCATATTGATTGCTTTTGTGGTGATACCCTACCTCCTACAGTGCTTGATACTGCTCTTCACCTTCTTCATCATGTGTGTGATGATGGAATTTACTGTTATGTACAGTGCAGTGAAGTGATGTGATTCCAGTTATTAAAAAAAAAAATACGTGTAAAGTGTTGGTGATAAGTGCTGGTGATTCTCAATTGGGAAGGTGTGTCAGGTGCAAGGTCTTCCTGTCAGAGTCTGAGATGATAGAGTGGGTTATTACATCAGAGGGCAGCTTCTTGTTCTTAAGTACCCTGACTTCATGCCTAACCTGTTTTCATCGTGCTGTAAATGTGGTAAAAGATTACCAAAAATGTTAATCATAATTTCCTGCTTGCAATTTAATTTTCTCATGCATGGTTCTTAAGTAAAACAGCTAGAAAAAAGGTGGAAGATGTGAATTTCATGTCCGGTCCTAACCTAACCTAACCTATGGTTACATAAAGATTTTCATGCCTAACCTGTTTTCATCATGCTGTTAATGTGTTAAGAAATTACCCTAAATGTTAATCATAATTTCCTTCTTGCAATTTAATTTTTCCATGCATGGTTCTTAAGTAAAACAGCTAGAAAAAAGGTTGAAGCAGTTAATTTCATGTCCGGTCCTAACTTAACCTAACCTATGGTTACCATAAAGATTTTCATGCCTAACCTGTTTTCATCATCCTGTACATGTGTTAAAAAATTACCAAAAATGTTAATCATAATTTCCTGCTTGAAATTTAATTTTTCCATGCATGGTTCTTAAGTAAAACAGCTAGAAAAAAGGTTGAAGCAGTTAATTTCATGTCCGGTCCTAACTTAACCTAACCTATGGTTACCATAAAGATTTTCATGCCTAACCTGTTTTCATCATGCTGTACATGTGTTAAAAAATTACCCTAAATGTTAATCATAATTTCCTGCTTGCTATTTAATTTTTCCATGCATGGTTCTTAAGTAAAATATCTAGAAAAAAGGTTGAAGCAGTTAATATCATGTCCAGTCCTAACCTAACCTAACCTATGGTTACCATAAAGATTTTCATGCCTAACCTGTTTTCATCATGCTGTACATGTGTTAAAAAATTACCCTAAATGTTAATCATAATTTCCTGCTTGCTATTTAATTTTTCCATGCATGGTTCTTAAGTAAAACAGCTAGAAAAAAGGTTGAAGCAGTTAATTTCATGTCCAGTCCTAACCTAACCTAACCTATGGTTACCATAAAGATTTTCATGCCTAACCTGTTTTCATCATTCTGTACATGTGTTAAAAAATTACCCTAAATGTTAATCATAATTTCCTGCTTGCTATTTAATTTTTCCATTCATGGTTCTTAAGTAAAACAGCTAGAAAAAAGGTTGATGCAGTGAATTTCATGTCCGGTCCTAACCTAACCTAACATTGTGTTAATCATCATTTCCTGCTTTTAATTTAATTCTTTCATGCATGGTTATTAAGTGCACCAGCTATGAAGAAGGTTGAAGCAGTGAATTTCATGTCCGGTCATAACCTAACCTAACCTAACCTAACCATTTTTCTGGTAGCAGTTAACATCATTTACTGTATTTGATGCTTTGTATCCAATAATTTAGTGCATAAAATGTGAGAAAAGATGATTTCCATGTCAGATACTTACTTATACTATGCTGGCAAGTTCTGTGCTCCTATGACTCACTCACCTCTAAATCATAATTTTTTGGTTAAAATTCAATAAATTCATGCTATGTGTGCATTATTTATGTGAAAAGGGACTGAAATAAGTGCTATACATGTCCAGTAGGGAGGTTGGAAGGTAGTTTTCTGATTTAGGTTCAGTTAGGGTCATGAAAAACCAGTGCTGGAGCTTCAGGACCAATATTCAGACATGCCTTTGGCTCTATTACAACGGATATTGGAGGGATTACTGTATTCCCTTTATACGTTGACCAACAGAAACTTTGGGAGCTGATTAATCGGAACAGAAACTGTGGGAGGCTCATCGATTGGGACCACACCATCTTCCGACTCGTCATCTGGTGGATAGTCATTGAACACTTGCATAGGATCGTCTTTAGGCTTCTCCTGGACAACATTTTCCTTCTCATCACTGCTGACATCACTTTCAACTGTAGTATCTTGCTCTGGCGCTCGCGCTAGACGACATATGTGCACTCGCACGTATACACCGCCGTGTCTCACCAGAATTTGTTTCCCATCTTTGCCTATTACAATTCCGGGACCGTGCCACTCATGACTGTCATTTCTTTTGTAGGAGACTTCATCTCCATTCCGGATGTCATTTAGGTCACTCGAACGTACGTTGTGCCGCAGAGCCCTAGCCAATCGTTCATCTGATTCGGTCTTTATAAACTCTTGTCTAGCTAAATGAAGAGCGTTCAAGTTGTCTCTCACAATTTTCGATGGTGATGAAGGTTCCAAGGCTGGAGGATCATTTGCCTACACATTAGGCATATCAGGGTTTTGACCAAAAACAAGTTGGTTAGGAGAAAAGCCTGAGTAGTTGGTGAGAGCATTTCTTGCCGATACTGTCCATGCCAAGGCCACATCCAATTCACACTGGCTATCAGCCATTATCTTCCTAACAGTGTCACCAATGACTGCATTTTGACGCTCACAGACTCCGTTGCTCCAAGGACTCTCTGCAGACGTTGTCATGATCTTGATATTGAAGGCCTCTCCCAATGCTCGCATTTCCGCATTATTGAATTCACAGCCATTGTCTGTAAGAATTTTTCTAGGTGTGCCAAACACAACAATCCAGCTCCGAAATATTCCTTTGATAATGATGGACGCACACTTATCTGCGATTACTATCGCATTACAGTACCTGGTCGCCAAATCAACAAGGACTAAAAAATATTGCCTTCCCCAAGCTTTTAAATCCATGACTATGGCTTCATTAAACTTAGACGCCATGGGCAAACTGACTACGGGTCAGGGCTTGGCTTTCTTAAATCTGCAACAGACTGTACAGGCATCAGATACAGCCTTGACAGCCTGTTCCAGTTTTGAACTTTTAATTCCCGCATCTGTAATCAGTTTAATTAGTTTTGCTGATGTAGGGTGTCCAAATTTTCCTGTGAAGCTTCAAAGCCGTTTTTTCTACATCACCCCTACGGGTTGCGAACATGATTGTTTCACAAAATTCACGATCTAGTCATAAGGAAATTGGAAGTAAGTAATGGCCTGAAGATGAGGACTTTAAATCAATGATAGTTCCACAAATTTTGACCTGGTCAGTTCCAAGGTTAATCAACATTTTTGCTTTTTTCATGGAACATCTACTCAACAGCAAGGGAATATTGTAGTCCACAACATCAGTCACGATGGTAGCACACATGTTTCCAATGTAGCAGGGCAGAGTAACACGTTTGAGGGAAGAAACTGTGACACCATCAGCAAAAGTAAACGTTGAGGATGATGCTTCTTCTCTTACAGCATCACGTTCATAATCAGTGAGCTCACTTAGATAGCAATTGATCCATTCAACTCCACATACAGTTGTAGAACACCCTGTGTCTAGAAGAGCACATCACTTAGATTCTACTAGAGTCTGTGACTTACCTCTACTAGCGGCATCATCCACATAGCCCATAAACAACGACAGATGCACTGTTTCAGAATTCTCTTCTCGACTGCCGTCGTTTTCGTATGCATCTGGACAGTCATGTGCCCAATGAAATCTAGAATCACATATGAAACACCTCGATACCTTTCCGTCAGGCCCAAGTGGGTTCTGCCACCTGCCGGTGGATGAGCGTTGGGGAATTCTAGCAGATACGGTTGAACATCGGCCACTACCCCGATGTCGATCACGTATTGCACCACCCCGCAACATTCTCCGTCCTCGTCGAGTATCTCTAGCATAAAGCGTTTCGTCACCCTCAACTTCGTCACTCCAAAATACTGGTTCGTCTTTCACCTCCCGGGCGGACACCGATGCCTCGTTCTGCCTGCCAATTTCACCAGCAAAAATACGATTCAGGGCAGATTTCATATTTTCGTATGACACCTCAGTTATCATGGACATCACTAGTTCTCGTTCACTGTCTGAAAGTTTGCATGCAGCTAAGAGCATAAAAGCCATCACAGAATTTGGCAGTTCCATGTCCTGCTTGGTAAATTTGAAGTAAACATGCTCAAATTCTGTTACGAACTCCCGAATGTTCATATCAGGCCCAAGTGGGTTCTGCCTCCTGCCGGTGGCTGAGCGTTGGGGAATTCTAGCAGATACGGTTGAACATCGGCCACTACCCCTATGTCGATCACGTATTGCACCACCCCGCAACATTCTCTGTCCTCGTCGAGTATCTCTAGCATAAAGCGTTTCGTCACTCCAAAATACTGGTTCGTCTTTCACCCCTCGGGCGAACACCGATGCCTCGTTCTGCTTGCCAATTTCACCAGCAAAAATACGATTCAGGGCAGATTTCATATTTTCGTATGACACCTCAGTTATCGTGGACATCACCGGTTGTCGTTCACTGTCTGAAAGTTTGCATGCAGCTAAGAGCATAAAAGCCATCACAGAATTTGGCAGTTTCATGTCCTGCTTGGTAAATTTGAAGTAAACATGCTCAAATTCTGTTACGAACTCCCTAATGTTCATATCACTGGCTCTTCTGAAGTTGTATAGCTCATAAAACACTGCAAACTGTCGACGTCCTTTGCCCACGAGAAATAAACCATCTAATTTTTTCAGCAGGGTCTGAACACCATCCTTCTGCTTTAAAACATCTGTTTCAGTCTGCGAAGACGCCACCCTCGCTCTTCCAGACAAAGACAGGTGAATAGCTAAGGCTTGTTTTTCTGCTGCTAGGTCCGTTAGTTCGCACCAAATGCCAATGTCTTTTTTCCAGCTCTCATATGTAGAATCATTTTCAAGTTTTGGAGGCCACTTGGTCGAACACAACACCATTCTTGCAACTACGCTCTGCTACCAGCGTTGGAACTAGGCAAACCACACTCACCGGCTGCCTTCACGACGTGAACTGCCAAGGCTTCCGGTTGCATACCACAGGAACCTTCCGATGACGTCATCACTCGTGACTTAGCAGGTGTGTGCGTGCGCACACACACCAACACCCCCTTTCTCATATACCTCTCCACTCCATCCCTCCATCTCATCCTAGGCCTCCCCCTCCCTCTCACCCCCTCCACCTCACTCACATACACTCTCCTCGTCAGTCTTTCACTCTCCATCCTCTCCAGATGCCCAAACCACCTTAACGTGCTTCTCCTAACGCTTCCCATCACGTCCTCAACCACACCACAACGCTCCTTCACTTCCTCATTTGTTAGTCTGTCTCTCCATGTGACTCCACATGCTCCTCTCAAATAACTCATTTCCACTGCTCTCACTCTTGACTTCTGTCCTTCCAACAGGGTCCAAGCTTCACTTCCATATGTCAGAGTTGGTATCACAATACTGTCATGTAACAACTTTTTCACTTCCATGCTCACCTCCCTGTTTCTTATCACTGCTTTCAACGAACCAGCAACCTTCCTTCCCTGCTGCACCCTTTCGAGCACTTCACCCTCCAGACTTCCATCCTTACTCATCACACTGCCCAAATACTTAAATTCACTCACATTCTCCATATCCTTCCCATCCAATCTCACTGTTCATTCACTGGCTTCACTTCTCTCGAAGACCATCACTTTACTCTTCCCTATATTCACCTTTAGATTCCGTTTCTTACACACTCTCCCAAACTCCTCTACCAAGCTTTGCAGCTCCCCTTCGTCTCCACTCAACAACACAGTATCATCTGCAAACAACAGTACAGGGAGTTTCCAAACACTGCCCTCTCTCACTAGGGCCGCTCCAGCATTTACTGTCGTGAAAATGCTGATAGGTATTTCAACTGGCGCCACATTCTGTACGCCAATAATCATTATGCGGCCCTGGCATTGACCGAGTATTTGCTTGAACATGGTATAGAGTCCCGTGGACCTGTACGGGCAAACAGCAAGGATTTCCCTGTATTCCCAGCAAATACTGAGACAGGAGCTCTTCTTACCAAGGAATGTGGCAACATGTTAGTCCTTCTCTGGCATGACAAGAGACAGGTTAATGTGTCAATAGTACATAAGGGTGTGTTTGAGGGAACGAGAAAAACAGACTACAGTACCAGGGAACTCTTGTTGAAGCCAGATGCTGTCAGCTATTATAATATCAACTTGTGGCTTGTTGATAAATCAGACATGCAAAATGGTGAAGTTGATTGCCTACGTAAGTCTTACAGGTGGTACAAGAAGGCTTTTTTACCCCTTGATATTGCTGTCCTGAACAGTTTCATACTGTTCAAGGGGCTTGTCAGGAAGCCTCCCTCTCCATGAGAGTTTGAGAGAGAGCTTGCACACGAACTCCTTGAAGGGTATTCAGCTGCACAGGTGCCAGGTGGTAGGCAGGGGACGCAGACAATGCCTACAGCGGACAGGCTAAGCTGTGCAGACTACTTCCAGCTGCACAGAGTGGTAGAGATTGGCTGTACCACAGCAGGTCATCAGGCATACGGGGGGTGCCACATCTGTAACGCGACCAAATGCCATCCCCCAGCACGAAAAGAGACCTAATGTGCAGAGTGCAGGGTCCCCCTATGCCGTAAATGTTTTTGTGAGTATCACTCCGAGTGTGATTACTGAGCAGGTGTGTGGAAAAATGTTAATGGTATGCAGGTATATACAAGTTTTTTTGAAATGAAATGTTAGATAATATAAGTGATTTCTAGTAAGTGACTCGAAGTAGTGCTGCTCTTAGGTGTCTGCCCTTTCCTCACCTCTATCCTTCTTTCCTTCCGTCCTCTTCTGTATTTCCTTTCTTCATTCTTTCCTCGTCCATTTGCCTACGGGTGACTTACACTCCCTCCTCTGTCTTTCTTTCCTTCAATCTTTCCTCTTCATTCTGCCTGTGGGTGACTCTACACCGAGTGACAAGCCAAATGGTTTCTTGTACACCAGGAAACCATTTGCTATGCTGGGTGGTAACCATATAACCAAATTTTGGCGCCTGGTGGTTTAGTGTGTAATTACGGCACTCCAGTCGGATTGAGCTGGTGAAAGTTTATATCCAAAGGGTGGTTTGGGTTTATTGCTTACGTAATACCACTCAGGGATGAGTGCGGCTGGTCACTTTCATCTTAAATGTCAGGACCAGCTTGCCTAGCTCTGGGCTCCTACGTTCCTCATGGGGCAACTTAAGATTGGATGGATGGATGGATGATGCTATGATATGAGTACAAGTTCAGTGCAATAAGTATTACTGTTTATTGGTTATTGGTGAAAAAATTATTGAAAATACCTTGAGTTAGCCTACCTGTTACGTGAAAGAAAACCACTTGTGAGTGGGCCAGAAAGAAAATTACGTGATTGGCTATAACTAAGTTTTTTCCCTCGATATTCAGGAAATAGTGTTGAATATGTGAGCATAAGTGTATTTGTAATGGGAAGTACAAAAAATGTAAGTTGTGTATAGCATTTCATGATGCCCCTGATTAGTACAAATCAGTCTGAATAATAGTCTAAGTCATTACCTCATACTCAGCCACACTGCGTGAAACAGCCACATCATTTACTTGTCAAATTGCAGTTACCTGTAATCATGATGTCAAATACAATTATAAGTGTCATGGTAGAGGGAAATTTATTATAATTGACGCAAGTGAGTACAGAAAATGAAAGAGCTGTTCTTTTCCCACACACCTATGGGGCATAGTGGCACTATGAACTGGGCGGAAAACCCTTTGGGGACCCACATGGAGAGGGTGATGACTCGTCCTTACGATGGTGAGTAAGGAAAAGTTGAGGATCGAACGGAATTTTCCACATTCCTTCCAAGGATGCCCAGTCAGTGTTACAATCACCACTCCAGTCAGTTCTGCCAGCGCTAGCCAGCGAGTCCAAGGTCACTGTTAGTGGCGCACGCTCAGAACCAGCCCGCCTAAGCATTTAAAACCAGTCATCTTCAACTCATCCTTACTCATTGATGGGACCACCTGGAGCCCTCGGGATACTTTCATTTGAGAAAGGAAGAGTGGGTGAGTCTTAAGTGTCTTTATTTTTTCTCTAGCTATTATAGTTTGGCAGATATTAGGGTTTAGAGTAAGGGTATTTGTTCCAAAATCTCAGAAATTCCCTGTAAGGAGTGGGCAGTGGCGGGAAACCCCCGGCAGATAAGGGTTAGGAAAGAAGGTAAGGGTTGTTCATCATGTTATACTTGCATTTTCCATAAGAGTTTCCTATTTAGTGGTAGGTGGTGGCGACCATCATCCACTCACTTGATGTAGTGCTGCCTACTTCTTCCTTAGCCTTTTTCATTCTTTTTCTGTGCCTGCCCACCTCTCTTCCTATTTTTCCCATCTTTCCTGTCACTTCTTATTGCTTTTCTTTCTTTTACAGGTGGCTTTACATTGAGTGACAAGCCAAATGGTTTCCTGTAAGCAAAGAAACCATTTACAGCACTGGGTGGTAACCATATAACCAAACCATACGTGCTCCCTACATGTCAACAAGTGGGTTAGTACCCCTCCCTGTAAAACAAATAACTCAAAGTCAAATGGCCACCCCTTGCGGGATTATGGCGTCTGGCAATAGATAGATAGATAGATAGATAGTTTCGTATTGATAGTTGAGTAAATGGTTAAGAGTTTAATGTTTACTATAGAATAGAAAAGATGAATGTATTAAAGTAGAGTAGAAGATGGATAATAAAACTGTCCTTTACATCAGTTTCTGATTGCTTAACACAAGCAGGGTGGGAGGAATGGGGGAGAAATTGCATTTATTTTATGAACATTGCAAGTGAAAATTGATGTTCAGAAATTCTTTACTTGGGCATATCTTAGTTTTAAGTAGATTTCAGAATGCTCAGGTTGTATGCAATTTGGTAAGAGGCAACTTTATACATACCACTATAGCAAATTTTCTATCTATCTATCTATTGCCTGACGCCATAATCCTGTAAGGGGTGGCCATTTGACTCTTGAGTTATTTGTTTTACGGGGAGGGGCACTAACCCTCCACCAACCCACTTGTTGATACGTAGGGAGCACGTATGGTTTGGCTATATGGTTACCACCCAGCTTTGTAAATGGTTTCTTGGCTTACAGGAAACCAATTGGCTTGTCACTCAATGTAAAGCCACCTGTAAAGGAAAGAAAAGCAATAAGAAGTGACAGGAAAGATGGGAGAAACAGGAAGAGAGGAGGGCAGGCACAGAAAAATAATAATAAAGGGTAAGGAAGAAGTTGGCAGCACTACATCAAGTGAGTGGATGATGGTCGCCACCACCTACCACTAGCAAATTTTGGATACTGTATTTTGGATACTGTATTGAGAAACTTTCAATTTATGATTGAGCAGTTTGTTCTATTTACGGGAGTTGTACATTTTCAGTTTTGATATATGAAGTTCATCTCTAAAGAAAAATGCCAGAATATATACATCATCATCATCTAATCCAGTGTTGCCGTATGAGGAGCATACGAGCCTGGGGCTAGGCAAGTTGGTCCTGACATTTAAGATGAGTGACCAGCCTCGCTCATCCTTTAGTGGCATTACGTCGCCGAATCAGTAGAGAGTTGGCCTGCAGTCCTAATGGACCAAGGTTTGAATCCTCACGGGTAGTGAACAGTTGAAAGATTTGAATTTCGTTAAAGCACTCTTTACAGATCTACCAGACGACCCGCCAACATATCGTAAAAATATCCCTACTAATACCAGTACACCAGTCCTGTACAAGCCAACCCTAGCATGTACTCAGTATGGACAGTGGGTGTTAGCACCAAAGTGGTGACATGTGGTGTATGGATGTAGGAGGACTACTGGGCCTTGGTAATGGGTTGTAAAGCCTATGCCCAAAGTTGTAAAACACACACACACACACACACACACATACACACACACACACACACACACACCTGTACAGGCTCAATTTGATTGGAGTGCCTTAATTACCCACTGAACCACCAGGCACCATATTTTGGTTATGTGGTTACCACCCAGCCTAGTACAATAAATGGTTTTCTGATTTACAGGAAACCATTTGGCTTGTAACTCAATGTAGGGTCACCCATCGGCAGAAGGAATAGGAAAGAATGAAGGAAAAAGAGATAGAAGAGCGAGTGTAGAGTCAACCGTAGCCATAAGGACAGTATATATATTTCAGAAGGTTAAACTTATGATCTAGTAGAAATCTGGGACAGGCATTCCATAAATGAACCTGGCCCATTTCAATGGACTTGCTTTGATGGCTGTCTTTGGTTCTTGTCTTTATTTTCTAGACCATACCTAACCCCACCTTTATGCAGGAATAAAGGTTAGGATGATGATGACTTAAATGTTACATTATCCTTTTTTCTTTGCAGAGCTGTATACTTCACCTGAAGAGTGACAATGGGCCCATTGAAGTGTATCTCTCGGAATCTGCCATAGACAGTCCTGCAAAGGAGAGCCCTGTCAAACAATGTCCATTCAAAACTAGTAATCAAATAGCAAACTCATCAACCAGGGCAAAATTGAGACCAACACGGACAAAGGCCAGCAAAGCATTACAACAGACAAGTAGCACTGTTTTAAAAACACCAAAGAAGGTAAGAAATAATGTATATCCTTCTTAGATTTTCAATGCTGTGATTAGCTTGTATGATGTGGGAAACAAGGCTCTGCAATTTCCCCAGTTTTATTGTGCTCTTACACTGTGTATTTTGCTTAGGGCAGATGTGTATCTTTGCTGATGACCTTTAATTCATGTCTTGGTAGCTGAGCACTGGTTTCCAGTAGTGTAGTGAGTCCTGCCCAGCAGCGGCTCTCCATGTGCTTGATCTCTGGTAGCCTCCCCATTCAGTCCCTTAACCCTGAGGTCACATTTTACAATCTCGACCCTGGTCTTTTTCGGTCTGTCTATCACAACCCAACCCCCAATGTTCAGACTTGTCACTTTTGGCACCAGTTGTCATCACCATCCTCTCCACATGTCCAAACCATCTCAGCTCCTCAGCACAACACCAGTACACTCCAATCTCATCCTTCTTCTTAACTCGTCCATTCTAAACCTAGCCCCTCCAGCCCTCATATTCAAGGATGCACTGCACATCCACCTGATCATTGTCATTTCTGTACATTTGAGTCTGCCCAGGTCTCTCTACCCTACAGCGTTATGCTCCTAATGTATGCTGCATACAAAGATCCCTTAGCAGAGAGGGAAAGCCCTCTCAGTGTCAGAGATCACCAGCAAGATTCAGTCCTGTCATGCCTGACAGTGTCTACATGCTGTCCTAACACACCACACATATGAAATCAGCATTATCTCACAGTCTGCCTCATTCATATGCACCCACTTATCATAAACACTGTTCAGGATCGAATTACTTCGCATTCCCTTGGGGCAAACCACACGAGGCCACTCTTCCTCCTCTTTGACAGTACCACCGCCTCTGTGGTACCATCACCTTTGTTTTTATCTGCATTTACTTTCAAACCCTTGTACCCCATACCATTTTTCCACTTAAATCTTTCCCCCTGCCTTCCTTTCATTCATTGTAAATAACACTAAATCATCTGCATGCAACATCTTCCACGAGAGTCCATTCCTGGTCAAATGAGAGGGCTTCAAGCACCATTATAAACAATAAGGGACTCAAGACTGACCTGTGATGCACACCACCATTCACTGAAAAAACTGTCATCCAAATCTCCACTCACTCTCATCTGGGTCCGAGCACCCACATACAAGGTCTGTTGAGAAGTATCTGACCTTACGCTCTAAAAAACAAGTTCAGTAAAACCTCACTGTAATGGACTAATTGGGGCCCCAAAGCATTTAGAAAAATATGAAATTCTGACTAAAGCGACATCCGGACTTTCCCCTGCTAACCCGGACTTTTTCCGATGTATTAGACATTAGTCTGGATCGCACCAACAGTTTTTAAACTGTCTTCATTACTGTACTGTATTATACATTGACTACAATAATCAAATCCTATGTTGCCCCTAGAGGAGCATAGAAGCCCCAGGCTAGGCAAGTTGGTCCTGACATTTAAGATGAGAGTGACCAGCCTCACTCATCCCTTAGTGGCATTACATGAGCAATAAACCTCAACCACCCCTTGGATATAAACCTACACAGGCTGAATCTGATTGGAGCCCCTTAATTACCCACTAAACCATCAGGTGTCATAATTTGGTTATATGGTTCCGCCCAGCGTAGTTAATAGTTTCCTGGTGTACAGGAAAATGTAGAGTCACCCGCAGGCAGAAGGAAGAGGAAAGAATGAAAGAAAGACAGAAGAGGATGGAAGGAAGAGAGGAAAGGACAGACACATGAGAGCAGCACTATTTCAAGTGAGTGGATGGTGAGTGCCCCCACCTACCACCATCAAATCAAATGGAATAATATATATAATGATACTGTACTGTACACTGATAGACATTACTTTTATTTACCTTATTGTGGTGAGCATAGCTGAAGTGGTCAGGCAGTCTGGCTACTTCTGGTTTAATCGGACTTTTTCCAATATACAGTACAACACCCTAGTACGCAAAACACCTAGTGTGTGAGGACCTTTTTTTATTTTTTTTATTTTTTTTACATTTTTTATTATTTTTTGTATGTTACTAACCAGAGTATGCAAGTCAACCCACATGACACGAGGCACCGGGAGAAAAAACGGTGTTTTTCGGTGTAAACCCTGAGTGCGCTGCCTGCCTCCCCACTACATGCCACCCACATCACCCGTTTCTATAATAAAGTTTGGATTCACATGAATAGCGGTTATTTCACAAATGCCAAATTTTTATACTACAAACCAGTGGAGGTGGAGGGGACGGAGGTGGGCGAGTCAGGGGAGGTGGTGAGGGGAGGATCCTCCATCTCCTCGCTACTGCTCACATTTTTGGCAATTTCCTTCACCTCTTCTTGCTTGTCTGTTTCATTTCTTGTTATGAAAATTTTGTCTATAGCAAGATGAGGAATGAAACAGACAAGCAAGAAGAGGCGAAGGAAATTGCCGAAAATGTGAGCAGTAGTGAGGAAGAGACTGAGGATCCTCCCCTCACCACCTCCCCTGACTTGCCCACTGCTGTCCCCTCCACCTCCACTTCCCCACCTGACTGACCAGTCGGCTCCCTCGCCACCTCCGTGGCTAATTGGCGCCATTTTCTGGCACCAGTTAGACATTATTGGTGAGATCCTATTGTACTGTACTGTATATGTCTTAGATATTTTCCCTTAAACGGGTCAAAAAGGTCACTGGTAGAGGGGGGGTGCCACCCTTATGTTAATTTTCCCATTTGTTTATGTATTCCTAATACGCGAGCACCTGTGCCGCCCGTATAGGCGCGTACTGGGGGGGTGTACTGTGTACGATTTTCGTCCGGTAGCTCCTTGATACCGATAAAAGCGAATTCCGGTCTGTTGAAGTCCATTATATCAAAGATTTACTGAAACTAACCTATTGAGCTAGGACACTAATCCCCCTCCAAGTAGGCCCCTTCTGACTTGACACACATAGGCCAGCATTTTTTCCTCTGCCTGAAACATTTTTCAAAGTCTGTTTTCGGTATCTCCTGCAGGTGCTTCGTCATGATCTCTTCTCTTCATCTCAAATCGAGAACCCGTCAGTGGAGTTTTGAGTTTGGGGAATAACGAAAAGTCGCACGAACCCACGTCTGGTGAGTAGGGAGCCTGCTGAACCTGCGGGATGTGCTCGGCCAAAAATTCCTGAATCAGTTGAGAAGAATGAACAGGGGCATTCTCAAGGTGCAGCTTCCAACTTGCTGCTTTCCAAAAGTCTGGCCTTTTCCGCCGAAGATGACAGATAACATTGAGATAGTCAAGCCTTGGTTATGCGAACTAATTGGGGTAACTCGGTCCGAGTTATGCAGTTGTCCGACCTACACGGGTGTGTACTCTAAATTCGTATAAATCATGACATATTCATGCATACAAGTATTAAGGTACACCAAAGTACAATATATTAAAACTAAGACGTCTCTTAACATTACAGTAACCCCCCCTTGCCACCCCAAATTCGCAAGGGTTACTTTCCAAACCCCCCTCACTATACTATTAGCATTTGCGTGCTTCTCTTTTGCCCCACCCACTCACCTGTAGGCCCGAGTAGGAGTAATGAGCCAGTCTTGCCATGCCAGCGTCGGTTAAACATGTCAGGCGCTCTTGCTAATTGAAGTAATAAAACTTTTACTTAACCCCTTAACTGCAATGATATCTTTTCCGTTTAACTAGGAAATGTGTTTCGTAGTATAGGATGTTGGAAAAAAGTACCAAAGAACGTCATCGGTTTGAAAGGTTTGGAGCAACGAAAGTTCCCTCTATGAAAATAAAAAGGTATACATTCTACAAAGAACTTAGTGTTTTGACTTTTTTCCTTATATTTGCTATACACACACACACACACACACACACAAAATCTTTTTCCCTCTGTAAGCTTTAAATGACTTCATATGTATAGAATCAAATTTCTTGTATGGCATTGCTGATATAAATGATTATACTGTATAATGGACTGAGTAGGCGAAGCCAGTGACATTTTGTTTTCCTACTTCTGTATTCAGACCTCTTACTTTTAAATTAATGTAGGAAATAAATAAGGAAAATTACAGTATGGTTATGATACCGTGGAAAGTTAACAGACATGACAGGTAGATGACTTAATATGTTTAATAGTAACAGTGGCACAGCTGCGATGTGTTACTGCCAAGGTCCGAAGTTTCTTGGCACCAAAACTCAACTGCAGTCGCCAGAGGAGGTGGGCTGCTTCTTTTCAAACTGATTTTGATTCAATTAGCAAATTTTAGTGCTTCCTTTGTCATACAGAAATGAATTCAAAGTAAAAGTAAATAATATGATACTATTTCTTAGTAAGGCTCATTATTCTATCGATAAGAAGAAGAATTATCTTAGCCAATCAGCAACGAGTAGAGCTGGAAGAGGGCGGGGCATCAGTAGGGGGCGGGGCATAAGAGAATTAGTCAAACGCTACCAGTATAGTTCTTGAAATTTGCTCATTCTTGATGCTGTCCTGAAAATGACATTTACCTTAATTGTGCAGCCTGTGAGCCACTGTTACTGTAATGCATTACCAATAAATAAATGTTTTTTTGTTAAATCTGTTTACTCATTGTTTTTAGCTGTTTGGCTGTGACAACCCTTGTTTGATTTGTCAAGGTAATGGCAGAGGGGATTGTCATAAGTGTTAAACCTAACCTATCCTGCAGTTGGGAAATTGGGAAACGAAATCCATCTTTGATTACGTAGAGTAAATTTTCTTCCATTGCACTGGAAACAAACTTAACAGCTTAACTCCTCAATGGTCATGGGTTCAGGAATTTGCATGCACCCCTGGCCATCCCCAGAACAGTTTTTGAAGTTATAAAATCAATTTATTTTTCTTAAAGGTGTGAAGACAATTACCTGGCTCACCCAGCAATGTGTTTTTTAGCTTCCTAAATCCATCCTGTGATTCGCCATGATTCGCAAGAGAGTTCATAAAATTACGGTGCATGTGCCATATAGGCGAAAACATGAGATTAAACGACCGCCTGACTGCTTGGGATGGTAGTGCTGAGTCATATAAACATACCAGTGACCTTCATCCCCTTCCCATAATTGTTCAGTTTTTTTTTATAGCTCACACTAACTCGACATCACTCGCACCGGTACAATAAAGGGTTCAACACCGGGGGTTATGAAGGGGTAAATGGAGTACATTACTGTTTGCATCACTACTCTCCCACATATACAGTAAAACCTCGATATAACGGACTTCAGTAGACCGGAATTCGCTTTTATCGGACTCGAGGAGCTGCCGGACTAAACCCCTATATATCGGAAAAAGTCCAATATAGCCAGAAAGCAGTCCGGACTGCCTGACAACTTCAGCTATGTTCACCACAATAAGACAAGTAAAAGACATGTTTTTCAGTGCATAGTACAGTATTATTATACCATTTGATTAATGTAGTGAAGGTATAACACAGTACAATACTGCAATGGTGGTGAAAACTACTGATTCAATCCGGACTAATGTCTGATATATCAGAAAAAGTCCGGATTAGCAGGGGTAAGTCTGGGTGTCGCTTTTATCGGAAAATCGCATATTTCGGACTGGCCTGAGCCCCAATTAGTCCGTTATAATGAGGTCTTACTGTACACACAAAAACAAGCAAAATAGTGAGTGCTGAATGTACCAGTTCAATTCATATTCCTGCAGTGTATTTTCTATATTTTTCTGACTGCAGTCAACCCTTAACATCCGCATTTTTAATGTTCACGTTTTTAAATATCTGTGGGTGGATATAACATACACGGTTTTAAATATCCGCGGGTGGATACAGTAACAGGGCCGGATTCACTAAAACATTTTATCTCGTTGAACTCTGCTGACACTGTTCACTGCAAATATAACGTTATCCCAGGCATAGTTCATGACTGTTTTAGTGATGGCATTATGCAGTGAATAAAATAAAACTCTCTTCTTTTTGGCAACTTCATTTACTAATGCCAGTAATTCATCAAGGGAAAAGTTAGGATGGGCTGAGAGTATTTCTTTTCTTCCATGTTCTCCTTTGCAATCTTGGCGGCAAAGGGCTTTGTTGTGTTTACCAGCTCATGTAAGGGGAAAGCTTCGTGATTGGTTGGTCATACCAAAGCTTTGTGTTTAAGAGTCTCCGTCATTGGCTAATCGGAAATTGGCTGCTAACAGTTGAAATGCCTGATGAACCTGATGACCCTCCTCTCATCGCCGAGGACAAGTAAAGTGAAAATTTTAACTGCTTTTATAGCTTTTCTTGCTCTTATTACTGTATTGTTTGTAAAGATGTACTGTACATAGGAAATGGGGGTTGCCGTTACTCGCAGAACATTTGTTTTTGTTGTTGGGAGTGTCGATGACGTGGAGGAGGGAGCTGGGATGAGTTGTCAGAAGAGACTATCCAGTAGTATTCATTATTTATAACAGTTTTAGTGTTTTTTTATTAAAGTGGTTGTAAACATGCACATAGTTTTTCTTTTATTTATATAAGGAAATGGGGAGTCCAGGGGTGTTTTTAAAGGGGGCAGCAGATATCCGCGGATTTTTAACATACACGGGTGTCTCCGTTACCTAACCCCTATAGATGTTAAGGGAGCATTGTATTTTTTTTAAGGAAGAACTGGCTCTGTCGGATATGATTATGTGATCGTACAGAACGTGGTGGATGTTTTTGACGTATCTGATAGAGCCAGGATTCCGGGGTCTTGAATGATAAGCAAATGGAAGTGTGGCCCATTGGATTGAGAGCAAATTTGGTCTTTCTGGACATTGGTACTCCTCACCCTGCCCTAGGGTGGGAAAGGAGGTCCAGATTATATTTTCTGTATTTTTCTGACGTTTTTAACCCGTTGAGAGCGATAGGCCTAATTTGAGACTTATCAAGAGTCGAAAGCGATAGGCCTCAAATGAGCTCAATTTTCAAATGTGTACCAAAACTGCACTATGAGGAGTAGGTGGCTATGGAAGATAGTGGTCGGTGGCAACTCTCGATACCACCCACACAATGCCCCATATACATTCATACGTTCAGAATACGCGCACGTGCAGACACCTTGGAGCGCGTGCAAACTTAAATTTTCCTCCTGTGATGCACCAGGGCACCACACTAGGCACAAGGAGATCTGCACACACACACACACACATGCACGCACGCACGCACGCACGCACACACACGAGAGAGAGAGAGAAAGGGGATCTTCACACACACACACGAGAGAGAGAGAGAATAAATACAGAAATGACAGAACCATCGTCCCTTCCGATGACGAGATAGGCATAACATGGGTCCCTCTTTCATTCTCTCATTCTTCAATCCCTCCCTCCTTTCTCGGAGAGAGAGAGAGAGAGTTACAAGTAAATTGTATAATATAGTAAAACCTCGATATAACGGACTTCAGTAGACCGGAATTCGCTTTTATTGGACTCGAGGAGCTACCGGACTAAACTCCTATATATATCGGAAAAAGTCCGATAAAGCCAGAAAGCAGTCCGGACTGCCTGACAACTTCAGCTATGTTCACCACAATAAGACAAGTAAAAGACATGTTTTTCAGTGCACAGTATAGTTTTATTATACCATTTGATTAATGTAGTGAAGGTATAACACAGTACAATACTGCAATGGTGGTGAAAACCACTGATGCAATCCGGACTAATGTCTGATATATCGGAAAAAGTCCAGATTAGCAGGGGTAAGTCTGGATGTCGCTTTTATCGGAATTTCGCATATTTCGGACTGGCGTGAGCCCCCATTAGTCCGTTATAGTGAGGTCTTACTTAATTGTATGCTTTTTCGGCAGTGCGTAAGGTAATTTATCGTAATTTGAGAGAGAGAATAAATACAGGAATGACAGAACAGTGTCCCTTCAAATGACAAGATGGGCATAACATGGGTCCCTCTTTCTTTTTCTCATTCTCCAGTCCCTCCCTTCTTTCTCGGAGAGAGAGAGAGAGCTACGAGTAAATTGTACAATAAATGTATGCTTTTTTGGCAGTGCGTAAGGTAATTTATCGTAGTTTGAGAGAGAGAGAGAATAAATGCTGGAATGACAGAACCAGCGTCCCTTCAAATAACGAGATAGGCATATCATGGGTCCCTCTTTCATTCTCTCATTCTTCAATCCCTCCCTTCTTTCTCAGAGAGAGAGAGAGAGTTACGAGTAAATTGTATAATGAATGTATGCTTTTTCGGCAGTGCGTAAGGTAATTTATCATAGTTTGAGATTGAGAGGGATGATTGTACAGTAATCACATGATCCATGCCACCTCACCACGGGTGGTGGGTCGCTCGTGCCACCAGCTGTTCATCTTCTGGCCATTTTATTTCACCACCACATGACTTTATGTGGTCATATATATATATTGCCGGATGTGCGCGAACATTTCTAAGACGATGATGTGTGTTTCATTCATTTCTGTAAGACTCAAAATTTCGGCCAAATCATCGCTTGGCACCAGGTACCTAAGAAACCATTGTCGCTCTCCATGGGTTAAGGAAGAACTGGTTCATTAGTGTAGTCCGTGATTAGTGAGTTCGGGAATTATGGTGTTCTACTGTAGTAATAAAATATGCAGACAAAGAATATGGTGAGGATAGTAAGAGCATGAAAAATAAAGAAAAAGGTGAGGATTCTGGTAAGTCAGAGGTTTTTGGAACAGCTTAGAGCCTGTGTTGGCTCGTGTCCGAGAGGTGGTTGGGGTTTATTGCTCACATAATGCCACTCAGGTATGAGTGAGACTGGTCACTCTCATCTTAAATGTCAGGACCAACTTGCCTAGCCCCGGGTTCCTACGCTTCATATGGGGCGACGTAGGATTGGATGATGGATGGATGGATGGATTTTCCTTAACAGAATTATACTAGGGTTAATGGAAATTTTTCTTTAAATAGGTCAAATAAATACTGAAGAAAAGTCCCCCTCCCCCCCCCCAGGGAGAAATAGCTAATTAGTGGAGTTGTTAGTTATGAGTTTGGCAGTTATGGGGTTCTACTGTGTATTTATGACAATTGTGCAAAGGATTCTTTTTTTTTCTTTAATGCAAGGGAGAAGGAACCAAAGGCCATGGGCCCGCAAACTGTTCCCTCCAAGAATAAACAAAAACAATACAAAAGAGAGCCAAACTCAAGATCCGTTCATTTCGAGATGCCTGGACACACTGCATCAGAAAGACTATAGGAAGTAGGAAATACAGAGGAAGACAGTTCCAGAGTTGACCAGTTGCATAAATGAAGGACTGGTAGTAATGGTTAACTCTTGCTTTAGAGTGTTGGACAGAAAAAGGATGAGAGGTTGTTGCTAGATGGGTACTACATGCCCATTGTAGAGGTAGAGGGATGCAAGAAGACAGTTCAAAGGAACAGTGGCCATTGAAGTAGTGATAGAAAAGAGATAAAGATGCAACAGTGTGGTGAAGAGACAGGTTGAAGGGAGCTAGTAAGAGGAGGAGAGTTCATGAGATGAAAAGCCTTTGACTCCACCCTATTGAGAAGGGCTGTATGTGGGGAGCCTTCCCACACGTGAGAGTTGTACTCCAAACGGGCGAATAAAACCCGTGTACAAAGTCAACAACTGTGCAGGGGTAAAGAAGGTTTTGAGTCAGCTTAGCACACGAAATCTCTTAGAAGCAGATTTCGCAACAG
>JAGKTI010002012.1:4855-21793 GCA_018397915.1 Birgus latro
ACAAGAAGTCCAAAAACAACGTACAGTGGATGTGAGTTGCCACTATTGTTTATTTCGTTTCCTTACTGTTTGTCTACTACAATTGGAATTCTCTCTCTCTCTCTCTCTCTCTCTCTCTCTCTCTCTCTCACTTTGTGCTACAGAAGTCTTCAATACACTAAGAAGTTGCTTGCCCCTTTTTTTTTTTTTTTTTTTTTTAAGGCTGATTGACAGTTTCTTTGTTTAAATGGGGTGGGATGATGATTTACGGTAGCAGTTGTATAAAATGTTGATACATTAGAGCACATCCATGACAAACCTTTGTGCTTTTTAGTCATTCATCTTGCTACCAGATTACCTTCAGTTCAGGAAGCCCCCTCTAGTTTAGGTATTTCCTAGGGTAATAAAATTGTCTGGAGGTAGCTGGAATGAAATGAAAAACACATTCCCAGGCTCAGTTGGTCCAGAGGATTCCTTGAACAGATGCAGGCATTAACATCGATGTGTTTTAGCTGAACGTTTATCTAACTTTTTTTTGTGATATTTTTAACATTTGCTGATCTAAAGATTGTATCTCTGTTTCAAAGTCATCTTTCAGTTATTATTTATAATGATGTGTATTGGTGCTGTCATCCACAGCTGTGCTGGAAATGTTATCCAGACCACTAATTACAAGTATGGCAGTGCTTCAGGCCATACATGTAGCGCATGTCTGGTAGAGCACTGCAGAGTGGAGTTCCTGGCACTGTAGTTAGTCTCTGGCTACTACACAAGCTTGGCTTGGAACATATAAGCATTGTTAGTTATTTTTTAGCTTGTTAATTTTTCTTTAGTTCTGTATTACCTTCAATTTCTAATAGTGTTGAGTTTGAGAAAGCAACATAGGAAGTTGATGAGGCTAGGGAACTTGCAGTGGGTCAAACTGGTTAGAAGAACATTGTATATTGGATGGTATGGTAGGGGGGAGAGGGGAGAGCTTGCCATTGGATTGAACAGTTGGTAATGTGAAGCACATAAGTGGATGTTTACTCCTGTGAGGTGGAGTTAGGTTACAGGGGGCTTGAATGGAGAGTTAATGTGAGTGTGGTTGATATAAATTGGACATGCTGTTGATAGTTCTCCCTGTGCAACAATTTTTTCATGCTCTTGGAACTTTCCTCACCCTTGGATGGGAAAAGAGGTCAGGATGATGATGATTATTTTATTATGTACAGCAGACCATAATTACAATGAACTAATTGGTGGGAAGTTTGATCAAACAAAGTTTCTAGTCGCCTTACATCTGATCTGAAGGGGTAGGAAACGTGTATGGCATCCGCTGCACCCCATGTAATGGACATCATTCGTTATAGCTGACAGAAGGTCAGTGGCCTTTGTAGTGTCTGGTAAATCCCATTTCTGGTCTGTCGAGGTCCGTTGAAGCAAGGGTCTCTTGTATTACTGTAATTCAGCAATCCCTCATTTATCTGGGTGTACAGTATCCAGACCTGTTCATTGTCTGGATACTGGATCTTTGGTCTATTAAACCATTATCCAAACTTACTTGCTATTATCCGGACATAAAAGTCTCCGAGAACTTTGTTCAGCCGGCCGACATGTTCAGACATTTGGGATCATGGTCGCCGGCCTCGAGCTGTGAGCGGGAAGTAGGCTGTAACCCACAACCAGTGCTAAAATATCTGTCTGCCCCTGTACTGAATGGTCAAGTTCCTGTGCTGGTCCAATCACTCCCAATGAACCTCCAGCTTCTGAGTAATATGGCTGTAACCCCACAAGCTGTGTCAAAACATCCGTACACATACCCACCGAATGCCCAAAGTCACGTGGCCACCGGGCTGTCTTTCCCAATTGTCACCACCTATCGAACACAGGCCTCAAGCCACAAGTACATGTTCGGTTACAGCAGCCATCTGCCTCTCTACTGAACGTCCAAAGTCACCTGGTCACTGAGAGTTTTGTTTCCAAATGGCCACCACATGTCTAGCAGACCACGAGCCACGAGTAAATGTGCAGTAAAAGTGCCTGTCCCCATCGTGACGGAAGACGGAAGGATGAAAATCCTGTCCACAGCCTCACTTCCCTCCTTCCGGCACCCCTCCCTTTCAGTCTCTCCCGGCTCCCTCCTCAGTCCCTCCCCTCCTTCACACTGATAGCACTGACTCGTGAGTTTTTAAAGTTTTCTGCAATTTATTCAAAAACTGTTGGTCATATCGAAATTTCAAAGTGACCACGATAAAGCTCATGAAATTCTGTATCTAGACATGTGCTTACTTTAGGATGTGGGAAAGTTATATGAATGTAAGTTTTACTCGAACACAATTCTCACTGCATTTGTGTACTTTTACTCATCAGTTTTCTGTGTTTTTCTTAGCTTATAGTATAAACACTAGTGAAGATGATGTTATGCCATATACAGTATACCAATTTAACGAATTTTCGGTGGTATATTTGGCCGTGGATTTTTACATTTTTATTTATTTATTTATTTATTTAATTTTTTTTTTTTTTTTGCAGCCTGAGAGCAGTTATCACTGGTGTCAGATAACTGATTTTCCAACTGTCCTGAGTTTTTTTTTTTGTGGATCTTTGTTGTTTATGCATTGTCTCCTTGGTGTTTAGCATTAATATGGATAATCCTATATGTGTTTTGATGTTTAAATGTGGCAGATTGATCTGAAAACAGTGCCAAAATTAGGAGGGGTTGTGTACATACAGTAGTGTATAGGTAGGATGTTTTTTGGTTTTCAGTTTTTATTTTTTTTCATGGTTTTCTTGGTGTTTAGCATTTCTTTGGTTATTCCTGTTTATGTTTCGATGTCAGAATATGCCAGACTGACCTGAAAACATTGCCAAAATTAGGATGGGTACTGTACATACAGTAGTGAATAAGTAGGGTGTTTTTTAGTTTTCAATATTTTTTTGCATGGTTTTCTTGTTGTTTTGCATTACTTTGGAAATTTCTGTGTGTGTTTGGATGCCAGAATGAGTGGAAAACACTGCCAAAGTGAGCATAGGTGCTGTACAAAGATATAGGTTGGAGGTTGGGTATAAGTAGGGTCTAGGTATAGTAGGGGGATATTGCTCATTATCTGGACATTGCCACTACCCGGACATGCCTTTGGCTGGCTCTATTTCGTCAGATAATTGAGGGATTGCTGTACTGCCTATTTGAATATTCATACAGGTTTATTTTATTTTATTATTATTATTATTTATTTATTTACTTTCTTTTTTTCATATAATTACTTGAGAGTAAATGTAGAAAAGAGTAAAATGATGGTAATTGGAGCCCCCACAAACTGGAAAAGTTGCCACTGCTCACCAGGTAACTTAATGTAAAATGCAAAAGTGGGGTCAACTTGAATTACCCTCTGTTATACAATTTTTGTGTTACTTTACTGAAAATAGGATATTTATTGATTTATCTACATATAATACTGGAGAAGAAATGGCCTCTTTATCAAAATAGAGTAGAAATGGAAAGTTGCGTCCACCTCAGTTTAGGGACAGTCTACATGGGATTATTATGTTCCCTGAGTATTGATCATTGTCATATTTTTAGGTGGTGAATGTACATCTGTAAGGAAAAGTGGTAACTGGGTATAATAAAATTGTATCTCACATAACAAATGAAGGAAATGTAGTACAGTACTTAAACAATTGAAGATCGTATGAACCCATTGAGCTCATGTGGAGAAGCTTTCTCATGGGTAGCTTGGCTTAGTTTGTATGCCTGCCGCCAGGGGCCCAAGGCAGCGCTGATGCTGTGTATACATGACACCTGATGCCTGTGCTTTTTGAAATCAGCTGATGAATCCGGAAAATACAGTGTCGTGATCCACTGCGCAGCTAAAATATATATATGGAAAAATAGACTGTAGTAGAACTGAGATGTTTTCTCAGAGCAAGAGGATACACATGACACATGATGCCTGTGCTTTTTGAAATCAGCTGATGAATCCGGAAAATACGGTGTCATGATCCACTGCGCAGCTAAAATATACATATGGAAAAATAGACTGTAGTAGAACTGAGATGTTTTCTCAGAGCAAGAGGAATACCACGCCTTTAAAAATTTGGGTGGCTGATTTCGGCCTTGTAAGTTTTCGGCCGTACAGTTCTTACTATTATTAAGTGTAAAATGGATAGAATCATGTCAGGATTTGCCAAATGAAATATTACAATCTTTGGGAACTGTATTATAAATTTTTCCAGCAACTGAGATTCATAACGCTTGGTAAAAATGTGCTGAATACAAACACACGCATAAGCTTTCATGGCTTGTAGTAAACTCTGTGGAGAACTTTTCAGTGTAAATCTCATTTAGAGCATCAGTAAAATATCTAAGATTAATATAATCCAGTGAAAGCTCGATTATCCAGGTTCTGATGATCCAGGCTTCGGTATATCCGGGCTGTGGCCAAATGGTTCAGTGGTACAGTAATACATAGAATTATTTGTACTCTAGCTCCGGTTTAAACAGGAAGCATCTGGTTGCTTGTGAACAAGGCACAGTTAAACATGCTCGAGTCTGACCCCACCCCCACCCCACCCCACCCCACCCACACCTCCTGCTCACAACTCGATCACAAGGGTGGTAGGGTGGAGTTTGGTGAGGCGACTGATGACCTAACCTAGCCTAACCTTGAAGAGAGAAACTTTTACTGTACACAGGAAAAATCATCCAATATATTACCAATATGCTGGGAATCGAACCTGGGACTCTCAGGTGAGAGCCAGGCAGCATACCACTACACCACGACCAGGTAAAAGTTATCTCACATTGTCACAATCTTGTAACCAATGTCCCTCCGCCCCCACTGTGGGCCTGAAGAGGATGAGATAACCCCCCGGCACTCGGGCAAGTAGATGCTTTTAATCTATCCCAAGCTGCCTGGCTCTCGCCTGAGAGTCCTGGGTTTGATTCTTGGCATATTGGTAATATGTTGGATAATTTTTCCTGTGTACAGTATAGGTTTCTCTCTTCATTCTGACTTGCTGTTAGTGCTTGGGATAGATTAAAAGCATCTACTTGCCCGAGTTCCAGGGGGGTTATCTCGTCCTCTTTAGGCCCCCACAGTGGGTTTGGAGGGACATTGGTTACAAGATTGTGATGATATGAGATAATTTTTACCTGGCCATGCTCTAATAGTATGCTGCCTGGCTCTCACCTGAGAGTCCTGAGTTTGTTTCCCTGCATATTGGTAATATATTGGACTAGCCTAACCTTGCTTAGCTACCTAATAATTTAACCTATCCTAACCTAACCTGGGCTCCAGTTGGAAAATTAGGAAACTAAATCCACTCGAGTACGTTGAATAAGTTTCTTCCATTATGCCAGAGACAGTCGTAGGTACGGCCGAAAGAACGTGATGTAATAATGGAGGAAATCTTTCAGCAAGAGAACATAATTTACCACCTTCAAAACAGAAATATACAGAAAACAAACTAGAGGAATATGAATTGGTAAAGTCTTTAGGCTGTATGCTTAGATGAAAATTTATGGGTTTCATAATTTTAGGGGACGAAATGGAACAAAAATGTTTGCTAATCAGAAAAAAACTCTCACGTGTGCTCGTAAGTAAGGACTCAGCAGGCATGATCCAAATTCATGTGCCAGTACTTAGGGACAAGTACAAATACTGAAGAAAAGTACAAGTACAGAAGATTTGCCTAATACGTAGTCCAAGTCCAAGTACTTGACAATGTACATTTCAACATATCTGTTATTTTTTATAAACATGTTTATTTCAAATTCAGTAGCAAATATCTAATGAAGAAGCATATTATGGTAATATATTAGTGATCTTACTAAAATGTATATAGTTAAGCCCGCCCAAAAGTATTTTTCATATGTTTGTGAAGGTTGGAAGTAACTTTTTTGGAGCTTGATATACCAATATCACACTGCTTTTTGGAGCTTGATATACCAGTATCACACTGCTTGCAGACTGCCTTGAATGTTCCAATAGTAGCTCCTGGTAATTTGAAGTGGCTCCATATGCCTGAATCCTTAGGTGATGCCATGATCCCACTCGTAATGCTATAAATGGTGGCTTCTGAAATACTGAACTACAGTAGTAGTGATCAGGTTGTAGACAGGAAGAAAGTAAACATGTTGCCTGCCCAGTCTTGAAGTCTGTGCATGAGAGTTGCCAGATAGAACTACCATACAGTAGTAGCAGCAATTGAAATAAACTTAATATTATTACCATTAATTTACATACAAACAAACAGTAGAACTAAAATAACTTATTATAATCTGCTTAATGTCATAGTCAAAGCAGTTATTGTTATTTAATTACTTATGCAGTGTACCTTATATGATTATTACTGTACTGTACTTGAAAAGTACTTAACTTGATTTTTTTTCAAGTACATTTGGCCCAAGTACAAGTACAAGACTATGTCCCCCCCCCCTCCCTGTGGCAGGGAGGGGGGACATAATCTGGCCGCACTATGGGGTGGTACTACTAGTCTGCGGCCAGATTGTGTTAGGAAGAATTCCGCTACCGTATTCCCTGCGTGTCGTAAAAGGCGACTAAAAGGGGCGGGGTGAGGGGACTAGGGATCCCCTCCTCTGTTTTTTAGTTCCTAAAAAGAGACAGGCCAGAGAAAGGGATGGGGGATCGAGTTATCCCTGTACCCTGAAGGTTGGGTCTATGAATGTGCGTGGTTGTAGTACGATTGAGGCTAAAAGGGAGGAGATTGGGAGAATGTGAGAAGAAAGTTGGATGTGTTAGCTTCGAGTGAAACAAAGATAAAAGGGAATGGTGAGTCTACATTTGGAAGTGTGAATGGAAGATTGTCAGGTGTTGATAGAGGAAGGGCAAGAGAAGGTGTGGCCTTGTTAGTGAGCCCGGAAGTACTGCAGTGTGTGATTGAATGGAAAGAGGTGTCATCGAGACTGATGTGGGTGAAAGCGAAGTTTGAACGTGAGTTGTGGGTATTTGTGAGTGCATATGGGCCTGGTAGTGAAAGGGATGAAGAAGAGTAGGAGTCTTTCTGGAATGATGTTGATGAGTGTTTGCAGAGCTTTGGAGCGAATGTGAATGTGGTAATGATGGGGGATCTGAATGCTAGAGTGGGAAATGTAGCAGTTGAAGGTGTAGTTGGTATGCATGGTGTGCCTGGAAGAAATGAAAATAGGGAATGAATGATAGGTGTGTGTGTTGAGCGAGAGATGGTGATTGGGAATACCTTGTTTGAGAAGAAAGATATTTATAAGTATACATGGGTGAGACAGGAGGGTGGAAGGGTTGTTGACAGATCGTTGATGGACTATGTGGTTGTTTCCAGGAATGTAATAGGAAGATTGTTGAATGTGAGAGTTTTGAGAGGGGAGGGTGGAGGTATGTCTGACCACTACCTGGTGGAGGGAAAGTTGAGAGTAGGTAAGAGATGGGTGAGAGCTAGGAGAGTTAGGTGTGGCAGGGAGGTTTTGAAAGTGAGTGAGTTAGATAAAAGAGAGAAAATGATAGCGTATCAGGAGAAATTGAGAGATCAGTGGTATGCAGTGAAAGATCAGGAGAGTGGCAGTGTGGAGGATGAATGGCATTTGTTTAAGAGTGCTGTGGTGGGGCATGCAGAAGAGGTGTGTGGTGTGAGACGAGTGGGTGGTGGTGTAAGAAAGGGAAGTGAATGGTGATGCGAGGAAGTAAGTATGGCTGTGGGTGAGAAGAGACATTCATATGAAGTGTGGTTGCAGAGGAAGGATGAGGTGTCATATGAGAGGTATAAGGAAAAGAGGAATAGGGCGAGAAGGGTTGTGCGTGATGCTAAAGTGGCAGCAGATGAAAGATGGGGTAGGCAGGCGGATGACTGAGAATTTTCAGGAAAATAAGAAAATGTTTTGGAAGGTGGTGAAAAGGGTGCGAAAGGGAGAGTCTGGGAAGGAGGAGCGAGTAAAAGCAGAGGATGGAAGGATGTTAATTGAGATGGATGCAGTAAGGAAGAGATGGGCAGAGTACTTTGAAAGATTGTTGAATGTAGAGGAGGAAAGGGAGGCTGAGATTGTGGCAGATGGAAGGGTGCAAGGAATAGATGTGTTGGGAGAGCTGAATGAATCTTTGATCACAATGGAGGAAGTGCAAGAGGCAGTAAAGCAGATGAGAACAGGGAAAGCTGCAGGTATGGATGGGTGTGGTGTGGAATACCTGAAATGTGGTGGAGCGACTATTGTTGACTGGTTAGTAAGATTGTTGAATGTGTGCTTTGTGCAAGGTATGGTGCCATTTGACTGGGCAAGTGCTTGTGTGGTCCCATTGTATAAAGGTAAGGGTGATAAGTATGAATGTCCTAGCTTTAGAGGTATAAGTCTGTTGAGTGTGGTAGGTAAGGTGTATGGTAGTGTTAATTAAGAGAGTTAGAGAGGGTACAGAGGGAGTGATTGGTGATGAGCAGTGTGGCTTTAGGAGAGGGAGGGGATGTGTGGATCAGGTGTTTGCTGTGAGACAGGTGTGTGAAAAGTATTTAGCGAAAGATAAGGATGTGTTTTGGGCATTCATGGATTTAGAGAAAGCATATGATAGAATTGATAGGGAGGCTTTGTGGAATGTTTTACGATTGAATGGGCTTGATGGCAGGTTGCTAAAAGGAGTGAAAATTTTTTATGTAAATAGTAGAGCGTGTGTAAGAGTGGGAAATACTGTGAGTGATTGGTTTCTCGTGAGAGTGGGGCTGCAGCAGGGATGTGTGATGTCGCCTTGGTTGTTTAATATTTATATGGATGGTGTTGTAAGGAAGGTGAATGCAAGAGTGTTAGGTGGAGGACTGAGTCTAGTGAATGATGGTAGAGAGTGGAATCTGAAGCAGCTGCTGTTTGCGGATGATACTGCACTGGTGGCTGATTCAGAGGAGAGATTGAGACAGTTGGTAGAGGAGTTTGGAAGGGTGTGTGAAAGGAGGAAACTGAAAATAAATGAGAATAAGAGTAAAGTGATGAAGTGTACGAGGTTGGTAGATGGTAGGAGGATGAATGTAGTTTTGAATGGTGAGTTGCTTGAGGAGGTTGAGTGTTTTAAGTATTTAGGGTCACATGTTGCTGCGGATGGAAGAATATATGCAGAAGTGAAGTTTAGAATGAATGAAGTTGGAAAGGTGCTGGGAGGAATGAAAAAAGTGTTTGGTTGTCGTTCACTCAGAATGGATATAAAGAGAAGGCTGTATGAGGGTGTTGTGGTACCGACTGCATTATATGGGGCTGAAACATGGAATATGGGTGTAGCAGAGAGATGTTTGAATGTAATGGAGATGAGGTGTCTGAGGAGTATGTGTGGAGTGACGCGTATGGATCGAGTGAGAAATGATGAAGTGCAAAGGAGAACCGGAATTGTTCGGGAGATGGCTGATTGAGTTGAGCAGAGGGTGTTGCGATGATTTGGGCATATGGAGAGAATGGATAATGAGCGATTGGTGAAAAAGATAACTAGATCTGATGTGAGAGGTTTAAGGCTGAGAGGAAGACCACGAATAGGATGGATGGACAGTGTGAAGAGAGCGTTGGATGCGAGAGGGTTGTCTGTTGAGCAAGGAAGAGTGGCTGTGCGTGATAGAAATGAATGGAGAGAAATTGTGAATGAATAAATGATGACGCAGCCCTGAGGGGTTATTCTCGTGCATTTTGTCTGATCAGCTGATCAGGTCAGGTGCAGGTAAGGGGCTGGATCCATTATGATGTGGCAGGGGTAAACCAGCTTTGCTGTCAGGCCCTGCTGCGGATGTCACTGACTGCACTGTGTAGTTGACCCTCGCTCTGTGTGGTGCGGTGAGGATCTGTCCCTTCTCCCCTTTAGGGCTAAGATGTGAATGAATGTGTATGAGTGGTTGAGTAAATTGGTAGTGTGTTGACCTGTCTCGGCTACCTCCCTTTTCTTGGGGAAAGCAGTCTAGGTATATAGATAGATAGACAAGTACATTGATTTTTAAAATCTTAAGTACAAATCCAAGTACAAGTACTAAAAATTTTGTTCTTAACGCCAAGTACTTGTACTTGGACCCAAGCGTGCAGTTTCACATTCTTCATTAGATGTCGCGCTTCCCAACACATTTCGGACTGGTAGAGCATACAGTTATTTCTCCCCCTTTCAGTTAAGTGTACATTTACTGTTCATTCTTTTGCTCATTCTTAAGTGTATGTGTGAAAGAGAGAGTATTGACATAAACAATAATGTATTCCATTAACCCCTTCATAGCTGCCAGCCTTGAACAGTGCTTTACTGTACCGGTGTCAGTGACGTTGGGTTAGGGAGCTGTAAAAAACTATGAACAATTATGGGAAGGGAACGAAGGGCACTGGTATGTTTACACGGCCCTACTCTACCATCGCAAGCAGTCAGGCGGTCACTTCATCTCAGATGTTTCCACCGATATGTTTAAATGCAGATGAAACATACGCCCTAATTTTGAGGAAGTTTCTTCCATTATGCTGGAAACAATAGTAGGTAAGGCTTAAGGAATGTTATAATAATAAGAGAGGAAATCTTTCAGCGAGAGAAAGGTAATTTACCACCCTCAGAATAGGCAGAAAAATAGTGAATAAACTAGAGGAATTTGAATGGGTAAGGTCATTAGGCTCTATGCTTAGACAATAATTTATGGGTTTCACAATTTTTGGGGATGAAATGGAACAAAAATGTTTACTAATCAGAAAAAAAAGCTTTTGTCTCACGTGTAGCATCCAGTTCCACATTCTTTGTTTGATGTCGCAGTGCCCAACACATTTGAGACCGACAGAGCATGCAGTTATTTCTGCTTCTTACAGTTGAGTGTACGTTTACTGCTCATTTTGTTCATTGCTATGTGTATGTGTGAGACAGTATTGATACAAACAATATGTATTCTATTTACCCCTTCATAGCTGCCGGCCTTCAACAATTCTTTATTGTGCCGGTGTCAGTGATATTGAGTTAGGGAGCTATAAAAACTTCGAACAATTATGGGAAGGGAACGAAGGTCACTGGTATGTTTACACGACCCTTCTCTACCATCCCAAGCAGCCAGGCAGTCACTTCATCCCAGATGTTTTTGCTGATATGTTTAAATGCTAATGTAACATGCACTGTAATTTTATTCTTTCATGAATCATAGGAAATCACAAGATGGATTGGGGGGGGGCATGTGCACCAGATAAGGCTTATCACATCTGTAAGGAAAAGAAACTTATTTTAGAACTTAGGAAAATTGGTTTTGAGGCCTGCCACAGGAGCATGCAAATTTCTGAAATCTCAGCCATTGAGGGGACTAGACGTATGCCTGAATGTAAGCAGTAAAAGCACCGTACCAAATCAGTTGATCTTGATAATCTGTTATACTTTTCTGATTATGTCTGAGTTGGCAAATAAACATTTCGTGTTAAGCCTGTTTCCCCAATGTTTTTAGCTGTTTTGGTGTGACAACTCTTGTTTGATTCGTTAACTTGATGGCGGAAGGTACTGTTCTAAGCATTTAACTAAACTTGGCCTAACCTGGCTTAACTGCATCTAACAATATAACCTAACCTAACCTCAAGTTGGGAAACGAAATCCACATTTGAGTACGTTGAGTTTCTTCCATTGCACTGGAAACAATCGTAGGTACAGCTTAAGGAACATGGTGATGACAACAGGGAGGAAATTTTGTAATTTATCTAAATGAAAACTGAACAATACAGAAACAAGCTGGAGACATATGCAAAGTTTTGGTAAGGTCTTTCTGCAACATAAAGTGTACATTTATCGGTAAATGAATTGGTCTAACAGTACAGAGATATCCTGATTATCCGGGCTATATGGTGTGAAGGGGTGACTGAATAATCCGAAATCACGATTAATCCGGCGGAAACAAAAAACAAGTACTGTTAGACTAATTTATTTACCGGTAAATGTACACTTAACCTAGCAGAAAGACCTTACCAAATCTTTGCATATGCATCCTGCTTGTTTCTGTATTTTTCTACTTTCAGTTTGGTAAATTTCTTTATCTTGCTGAAAAATTTCCTCCCTGTTAATATCGTCACGTTCCTGAAGCTGTACAGTTGTGTAGTCCTGATACACACGTACAGTAGTTGTCTTGTCTGCTGTTGTGTCCACCGTTGGTAGGATGTTGAACTATTTCACTTGCTAACCGACCAAATTATGTTCAGTGTATCAGGCAGTAAGCACAAAAGTTCCATATTCCAAAAGCAGTGAGCACTGCAATAGACAACACCTGTGTATCGGGACTCATGAACGCGACTGTACCTACGATTGTTTCCAGCCAATGGAAGAAACTCAGCATATTCAAGTGTGGATTCCGTTTCCCAACTTCCAAACTGGAGATTAAGTTAGGTTAAATTATTAGGTGCAGTTAAGCTAAGTTAGGCCAGGTTTGGTTAAACAATGAGATCAGAACAGTACCTTCCGCCATTACGTTAACTAACAACAAGAGTTGTCACACCAGCAGAACAGCTAAAAACAACGGGGGAAACAGATTTAACAAGAAATGTTTATTTGTCAACACAGATATAAACAGAAAAACATAACAGAATATCAGGATGAACTGATTTGGTAAGGTGCTTTTACTGCTTACAGTAAAGCGTATGTTTAGCCCCTCAATGGCAGTGAGTTCAGAAATTTGCGTGCTCCCGTGGCAGGCCTTGGAACCATTTTTTCTAAATTCTAAAATCAGTTTCTATTTCTTACAGATGTGGTAAGACTCGTCTGGTGCACTTTTTATTTTTTTTTTGTCCCTTCACCCATCTTCTGATTTGCTATGAATCGTGAAAGAATAAAATTAGGGCGCATGTTACATTAGCATTAAAACATATTGACGAAAACATCTGGGATGAAGTGACCGCCTGGCTGTTTGGGATGGTACAGCAGGTTTGTATAACCATACCAGTGACCTTCGTTCTCTTCCCATAATTGTTCGCAGATTTTATAGCTCCCTAACACAATGTCACTGACACCAGTGCAGTAATGCATTGTTCAAGGATGGCAGCTATGAAGGGGTTAATGGAAATACATAATTATTTGTATCAATACTTTCTCAAACATACACATAACAGTGAACGAAGAATGAGCAGTAAATGTACACTCAGCTGTAAAGAGCAGAAATAACTGTATGCTCTGTCGGTCCAAAATGTGTTGGGAACTGAGACATTGAACAAAGAATGTGGGATGCTAACTTACGAGAAGACGTGAGACGAAAGTATTTTTTTTGTTCTGACTAGTAAACATTTTTGCTCCATTTCGTCCCCTAAAATTGTGAAACCTATAATTTTTCATGTAATAATACAGCCTAATGACCTTGCCAAGTCAATTTTTATTCCTCTATTTTGTTTTCTGTATTTTTCTGCCTATTTTGAGGGTGATAAAATACCTTTCTCTCGCAGAAAGATTTCCTCTCTTATCATCATAATGTTCCTTAAGCCTTACCTACTATTTTTTTCGGGATAATGGAAGAAACTTGCTCAAATTTAAAGGGCATGTTACATTAGCATATAAACATATCGGCGAAGACATCCGAGAGGAAGTGACCGCCTGGCTGCTTGCGACAGTAGAGTAGGGTCGTGTAAACATATCAGTGACCTTCGATCCCTTCCCATAATTGCTCGCAGTTTTTTTATAGCTTTTAACTCACCGTCACTGACACCGGTACAGTAAAGCATCGTTCAAGGCTGACAACTATGAAGGTTTTAATGGAATACATTATTGTTTGCATCAATACTCTTTCTTTCACACACACACACTTAAGAACGAATGAAAGAATGAACCTAATGTACACTTAACTGAAAGAGACAGAAATAATTATATGCTTTGCCAGTTTGAAAGCGGAAGCGCAATATCTAACGAAGAATGTGAAACTGAATGCTGACTTAAGAGAACACGTGAGGTGGTAGAGTAATTTTTTTCTGATTAGCAAACATTTATGTTCCATTTCGTCCCCTAAAATTGTGAATCCCATAAATTTTCGTCTAAGTATACAGCCTAAAGACTTTACCAGTTCAGTTCATATTCCTCTAGTTTGTTTTCTGTATTATTCTACTTTGAATTTGGTAATAATTACCTTCTCTTGCTGAAAGATTTCCTCCTTTATCATCATCACGTTCTTTAGCCCATACCTACGACTGTTTCCGGCATAATATGAAGCGGATTTCAGTTAGAAGTGGATTTCATTTCCCAATTCTCCAACTGGAGCCCAGGTTAGGATAGGTTAAATTATTAGGTAGTTAAGCAAGGTTAGGCTAGGTTAGGTTATCAATTGCCTAACCAAACTGCACCTTGCCATCCATGTGATCGAGATGTGAGCAGGAGGTGTGGGTGGGGGGATAGACTCATGCTCGTTTACCCGTGCCTCGCTTGGTAGCAACCAGATGCTTCATGTTTAAACCGGAGCTATCGTACGAATAATTCTATGTATTACTCTACCATGAACCATTCAGACATGGCCCGGATATACTGAAGGCTGGATAATCCGAGCCTGGATAATCGAGCTTTCACTGTACTTGTTTTTTTGTTTCCGTTGGATAGATCGTGATTTCGGACAATTCAGGCACCCCTTCACACTATATAGCCCGGACTATATCTGTACTGGCATAGTGCTTTATGCATGAGTAATAATCCCGATAGGCATTTTTTAAGGAAGGCACACCAGCTCTGAGCGGGTAATGACCGCACACTATTTAGTGATCAGGCGAACACTGGGAAACTTTAAGGAATTTGCTGGGGCTCTAATTGAGACAGAAGGTGACTCCCAGTGTGATGTTATAGTGAATGGAGAGAGACTGGAGTTGGTGAGAGTGTTCATATAACCTGGGTACAGTTATAGGAAAGAGAGGAAATTGTGCAAAAGAATTAGAAAGTAGAGTGACACAAGGACTGAAAGTAGCTGGTGCCTTGATGGCCTTGATAAGAAACAGAGGCTTGGGTGTTGCAGCTGTGCAAGTCTTATATGAAGGAGTGTTAGTGCCAACTTTAACATATGGGTGTGAGACTGTGGTGTGGCATGAAAATGAAAAGTCAAGAGTGAGAGCAGTGGAAATAGGACTGCTGAGAAATGTATGTAGAATACAGAGATTGGATAAGATATGAAATAATGTGATTTGTGAAAGATGTCGAGTGAGGAAGTCCGTGGACACCAGAATCAGAGTGGGTGTACTGAGATGGTATTTTCATGTGAAGAGAATGGATAACAATAGAGTGGTTTTCTGAAAAGGTATATCTGATCAAATTTCAAGGAGATGAGTGTGTGAGGAAGAGTGGTATGGAAGTTGGTGAGGCTAGGGGACTGACGAGATCGAACTGGCTGGATAGATGTTGTGAGAAGTGCATTAGCAGGGCTTTGGCATCCCCTTTTTAACGTGACAGCGTCCAGATTGACTCTGTCGGATGTGTTTACGTGAAGCTACAGAATGTGTGAAAGTTTTTGATGTATTAGATAGAGCCAGGATTCTGAGTGCTTGAATGATGAGTGAATGGAATTTTTGGCTATCTTGACGTTGCTACTCCTCACCCTGCCCTAGGGCAGGAAAGGAGGTCTGGATGATGATGATATTTACTGAATTAGATGATGATATTTACTTGATTAGATGAATGAATGAATTTGTTTTCATCCCCCCCCCACCCTCCCAGACCCTCAAGAGTAAATTTGCAGTGCTTGGAAAATGAAGTGGAAGATTTGGAGTGTAAAGAAGAACAACTAGATGACCTAATAGAAAAAGCAGGTAAGTTTTCCAAAAGTTGAACAGATAAGGTTTCAGTATCATTACTGTGAATGCATGCTATGTAGAGTCAAAAAAAAGTTTTAAGAGGAAGTCTGCAACCCTTCATGTATTTCAGCTTGGATTGTAGAAGGTGTTGTACCCATAAAATTTCAGAACCAAGCAGGCTTTTGTTGAAGATTAATTATTGAATGTCTTCTTGGATGAAGTGAAAGTGCAGGATTTGTATTGTACGTAGGGGGAAAATGATACCCAGATAGTTTCATCCATCCATTCATAATCCAATCCTATGTTGCCCCATGAGGAGTATAGTAGTCCGGGGCTAGGCAAGTTGGTCCTGACATTTAAGATGAGAGTGACCAGCCTCACTCATCCCTGAGTGGCACTACATGAGCAGTAACCCTAACCACCTCTTGGATATAAACCTGCATAGGCTTAATCCAATTGGAGTGCCTTAATTACCCACTAAACCACCAGGTGCCATAATTTGGTTATATGGTTACCACCCAGTGTAGTAATTGGTTTCCTGGTGTACAGGAAACCATTTGGCTTGTCACTCAGTGTTGAATCATCTGTAGGCAGAAGGGGGAGGAAAGAGTGAAGGAAAGAAAAGAGGGATTGTAAAGTCACTCATAGGCATAAGAAAGAAGAGGGAGTGTGAAGTCACCTGTAAACATAAGGAAGAGGAGAGAAAGAAGGAAAAAATAGACAGCAGATGAGGGAAGAAAGAGAGGAAAGGGCAGACATCCAAAGCAGCACTACATCGAGTGATTGGATGGTGAATTTCTCTACCTACCACTAGAGTTTCATGATTCATAATTATGTGCCATGAAATGCTTCTATGATGGTAAGAAACAAAGGTGTGATTTTCCCAGTTTGAGTAACTTTGTATCATTCTTTGTTGTGAGTCCACATGAAATTAAATTTATCTCCTCGTTGTTGAGTTGCACTGGTCCGTAGCGACAACTATAGAGTTGAGAATTCAGAGGCTGTGAAGCTAGAGATTGTTGCTTTTTGATGAGCTGTGGAAAGGCAAATCTGGCATTACACCTCATATGTACAAACGACCACCTTGGTGTGGAGGTGGTGCTTAAAGCTATGTTAATGGCACCTATTTTGGTGGCCTGACCACCTTAATGGATTGATGTTCATTGCTCTGGCAGATGAGGATCTTATAAAGTTTACTAATTTGTAAGTTATGTGTGAGAATACTTGTTTGTACTTTTGTCTTCACCATTAAAGGTAATAAATGCTTCACCACCAAACATTGTTGGATATTA
>JAGKTI010002012.1:26813-41121 GCA_018397915.1 Birgus latro
AGCCTCTCCCTGGGCTTCTCACTCCAGTTGGAGCAAAAAAGCAGTGGATGATAGATATTCACATTTGCATATTGTGTAGACTGACTTGCTTTATGACTTTCTCAGAGAGAGATCTTCGACAGTTGAGTCAAGATAAAACGCTGGCATATATCACATACCAAGATCTTCACACCATCGAGGATTACAAAGATAAGACTGTTTTCGCTATTAAGGCTCCACCGGGGACGCAGCTACAAGTCCCTCAGGAGTTAAAAAGAGAGGTATGGCTTTGTGTGTCTCATTTCGTTTGATATGTTGCTGGTTGTTCTCACTCACGTTTTCAAGCCTGTATGTAGATGGGGAAAAATGTAATGGAGGAGGAATGTGCCATACCAGCACAAAATCTGCATAGATTGAATGCATCATTTGCTTGCTGTTTGACATCTGCCACAAGATGCCTAGGAAACTGTTATTAATCCCTTGAATCCATGTTATACTTTGCAGCTCTTAATTGATTATACAAAAATCTCATGATTATATGTCTTCACATTGTACGGTGCTTTTTGCTTGGCTCCATTAAAACAATATCTGGGAAAATTTAACAATATCTGGCTCAGAAACAAGAAGCAATCAGCGGTACTTTTTGCTTTGGTGGTGAGGTGTATCAGCCAGCTCAGACATGAGACCCAGTCGGCACAGGGAGCCCCTGCAACCCGCCAGGCCTACTGTCACTCTCTCATTCTCATCCGTGGGTGTCATATAGTGAGGACGTATCTGTGCGCTCTGCTTTTGTGACCCATGCGATGGCTAGCCTCTCGTGTTGTGACTGTCTGTAGCCTCCCTTGGCTCGTTCATTGCTGTAGTGCGGTGACAAACCTTGTGGCCCATCAGTTGCCCTAGTGCACTGACTACTGTATAGTTAGGACGTATCTGTACGTATCTACCCTCCATCGATGCCAACCAGGGTGGGTATTGCCTGGCAGCCTAGATTGAGCCAGGCAATTGAATTTTAAAGTCTATGTATCCTGCGCTTAGTGGACAAGTATATACTTTGCTGTACATGCAACTTCAATCAAGAATACCACTTATACAGTGAGTCCTAGATGTACAAAAGGGATAGGGACCAAAAAACCTGTTGTAATTCGAAATTTTGTATATCGGAACGATTTTTCCCAATGAAATATACATAGAAATGGGGGGTTGCGTTCCAAGACCCCGTCGGACTCCCCACTTAAACTTTACCCCTCCTATTTTGAAGTAAGTACAGTAATACCTCTATTATTCGGACGTCCAATACTCGGACATACTCACTGTTCGGATATTGTCGGCTGCCCAACCCCCAAATGCCAAAAAATTCGAAAAATTTTCGATTTTTTGGGACCGGGTCAGTTTGAATTTCCCGCCCGCGCCGATCGGCAGTGTTTACACTCGTGGCACCACTGTCGGTCGCCATTACTGACTCTGCTACTGCCTCGTGAACAACTCCGAGAATGGCGGCCGAAGTGATTGATTTTGTGGTGATACCCTACCTCCTACAGTGCTTGATACTGCTTTTCACCGTCTTCATCATGTGTGTGATGATCGTCACTAGACCACATGGGAATTTACTGTTATGTACAGTGGAGTGAAGTGATGTGATTCCAGTTATAAAAAAAAAACGTTGTGGAAAGTGTTGGTGATAAGTGGTGGTGATTCTCAAGTGGAAAGGTGTGTCAGATGCAAGGTCTTCCTGTCAGAGTCTGAGATGATAGAGTGGGTTATTACATCAGGATGGCAGCTGCTTGTTTGTAAGTACCCTAACTTCATACCTAACCTGTTTTCATCATGCTGTAAATGTGTTAAAAAATTACCCTAAATGTTAATCATAATTTCCTGCTTGCAATTTAATTTTTCCATGCATGGTTCTTAAGTAAAACAGCTAGAAAAAAGGTGGAAGCTGTTAATTTCATGTCCGGTCCTAACCTAACCTATGGAATCCATAAAGATTTTCATGCGTAACCTGTTTTCATCATGCTGTACATGTTTTAAAAAATTACCCTAACTGTTAATCATAATTTCCTGCTTGCGATTTAATTTTTCCATGCATGGTTCTTAAGTAAAACAGCTAGAAAAAAGGTGGAAGCAGTGAATTTCATGTCCGGTCCTAACCTAACCTAACCTATGGTTACCATAAAGATTTTCATGCCTAACCTGTTTTCATCATGCTGTACATGTGTTAAAAAATTACCCTAAATGTTATTCATAATTTCCTGCTTGCAATTTAATTTTTCCATTCAAGATTCTTAAGTAAAACAGCTAGGAAAAAGGTGGAAGCAGTGAATTTCATGTCCGGTCCTAACCTAACCTAACCTAACATTGTGTTAATCATAATTTCCTGCTTTAAATTTAATTCTTTCATGCATGGTTATTAAGTGCACTAGCTAGAAAAAAGGTGGAAGCAGTGAATTTCATGTCTGGTCATAACCTAACCTAACCTAACCATTTTTCTGGTCATCATTTACTGTATTTGATGCTTTGTATCCAATAATTTAGTGCATAAAATGTGAGAAAAGATGATTTCCATGTCAGATACTTACTTATAGTATGCTGGCAAGTTCTGAGCTCCTATGACTCACTCACTTCTAAATCATCATCTTTTGGTTAAAATTCAATAAATTCATGCTATATGTGCATTATTTATGTGAAAAGGGACCTAAATAAGTGCTATACATGTCCAGTAGGGAGGTACGAAGGTAGTTTTCTGATTTAGGTTAGGTTAGGTTAGGGTCATGAAAAACCAGTGCTGGAGCTTCAGGACCAATAACCGGACAAAACCAATATTCGGACATGCCTTTGGCTCTATTACAACGGATATTGGAGGGATTACTGTAATACTTGTAGATGTAGTGAATGAGGTGGCCATTTTCTCGTTCATCTCTTTCTTGGTTGCAGTCACAACGGTGAAAGCTGCAAGGTCTAACGCATGCCCAATCTCCGAGACTCCCTGCCCCTCCGCGTGGCATAATTTCTAATTTCCTCTCCAGAGTTGGAGTATGGTGCTGCTGCTTCTTTACAGAGGGCTACCCCGATGCTGGAGATGATTCAGGGTGCATGGGAGGCATGTCTAAACAATATGAAAATGTGTAGAGCTGCAAAAATATCCTCACGTTCAGCAAAGCTGCGAGGAGGGACATCCGAGAAAATTCACCGTGAAGTCAACTCTCCGTCAAAACATGAACAATTCCGTCATTGTACAAATATACTTAATTATTTAATACTATAATAAGTAATTTCATGGGGAATTATCAAGGTCTATGTTCACTGAGTAGCTTAGGTTTGGATATTAGTTTATAATTTGCACTTGTAGTCGATAATTAACTTGTTTTTGCCTCACTGTAGTCGACTTTGAATTATAATTTCTGCCTCACTGTAGTCGACTTTGAATTATAATCTGGTGTCTCCCATAGCTGTGTTCAGTAATTTTTATTGTAATTTTTGGATGCAGTAGGTTGCGATTGATTGATTAGCTTTCTCGAGAATGTAGACGTAATATGAAGATTATTCGTATAATTTTAGAGTATGTTGATTGTTCACTTGAGGTTATTAGGCATTTATATAAATGCCAATGTCTCATATGTAGCCTTATGTTAACCCGCACTGTCTCAGCAAATTCTTAACCAATTACCTCCCCCAATCCCAGCAGGTTTTTTTTTTTCCTTCTTCTTCTTCTAGGCCTGTCTCTTTTTAGGACTAAAAAACAGAGGAGGGGGTCCCTAGTCCCCTCACCCCGCCCCTTTTAGTCGCCTTTTACGACACGCCAGAGAAAGGGATGGGGGATCGAGTTATCCCCGTACCCTGAAGGTCGGGTCTATGGATGTGCGTGGTTGTAGTACGATTGAGGCTAAAAGGGAGGAGATTGGGAGAATGTTTGTGAGAAGAAAGTTGGATGTGTTAGCTCTGAGTGAAACAAAGATGAAAGGGAAAGGTGAGTCTACATTTGGAAGTGTGAATGGAAGATTGTCAGGTGTTGATAGAGGAAGGGCAAGAGAATGTGTGGCCTTGTTAGTGAGCCCGGAAGTACAGCAGTGTGTGATTGAATGGAAAGAGGTGTCATCGAGACTGATGTGGGTGAAAGCGAAATTTGAACGTGAGTTGTGGGTATTTGTGAGTGCATATGGGCTTGGTAGTGAAAGGGATGAAGAAGAGTAGGAGTCTTTCTGGAATGATGTTGATGAGTGTTTGCAGAGCTTTGGAGCGAATGTGAATGTGGTAATGATGGGGGATCTAAATGCTAGAGTGGGAAATGTAGCAGTTGAAGGTGTAGTTGGTATGCATGGTGTGCCTGGAAGAAATGAAAACGGGGAACGAATGATAGGTGTGTGTGTTGAGCGAGAGATGGTGATTGGGAATACCTTGTTTGAGAAGAAAGGTATTTATAAGTATACATGGGTGAGACAGGAGGGTGGAAGGATTGTTGACAGAGCATTGATGGACTATGTGGTTGTTTCCAGGAATGTAATAGGAAGATGGTTGGATGTGAGAGTTTTGAGAGGGGAGGGTGGAGGTATGTCTGACCACTACCTGGTGGAGGGAAAGTTGAGAGTAGGTAAGAGATGGGTGAGAGCTAGGAGAGTTAGGTGTGGCAGGGAGGTTTTGAAAGTGAGTGAGTTAGATAAAAGAGAGAAAATGATAGAGTATCAGGAGAAATTGAGAGATCAGTGGTACACAGTGAAAGATTAGGAGAGTGGCAGTGTGGAGGAGGAATGGCAGTTGTTTAAGAGTGCTGTGGTGGGACATGCAGAAGAGGTGTGTGGTGTGAGACGAGTGGGTGGTGGTGTAAGAAAGGGAAGTGAATGGTGATGCGAGGAAGTAAGTATGGCTGTGGGTGAGAAGAGACATTCATATGAAGTGTGGTTGCAGAGGAAGGATGAGGTCTCATGAGAGGTATAAGGAAAAGAGGAATAGGGCGAGAAGGGTTGTGCGTGATGCTAAAGTGGCAGCAGATGAGAGGTGGGGTAGGCGGATGACTGAGAATTTTCAGGAAAATAAGAAAATGTTTTGGAAGGAGGTGAAAAGGGTGCGAAAGGGAGAGTCTGGGAAGGAGGAGCGAGTAAAAGCAGAGGATGGAAGGATGTTAATTGAGATGGATGCAGTAAGGAAGAGATGGGCGGAGTACTTTGAAAGATTGTTGAATGTAGAGGAGGAAAGGGAGGCTAGGATTGTGGCAGATGGAAGGGTGCAAGGAATAGATGTGTTGGGAGAGCTGAATGAATCTTTGATCACGATGGAGGAAGTGCAAGAGGCAGTAAAGCAGATGAAAACAGGGAAAGCTGCAGGTATGGATGGGTGTGCTGTGGAATGCCTGAAATGTGGTGGAGCAAATATCGTTGACTGGTTAGTAAGATTGTTGAATGTGTGCTTTGTGCAAGGTATGGTGCCAGTTGACTGGGCAAGTGCTTGTGTGGTCCCATTGTATAAAGGTAAGGGTGATAAGTATGAATGTACTAGCTTTAGAGGTATAAGTCTGTTGAGTGTGGTAGGTAAGGTGTATGGTAGAGTGTTAATTAAGAGAGTTAGAGAGGGTACAGAGGGAGTGATTGGTGATGAGCAGTGTGGCTTTAGGAGAGGGAGGGGATGTGTGGATCAGGTGTTTGCTGTGAGACAGGTGTGTGAAAAGTATTTAGCGAAAGGTAAGGATGTGTTTTGGGCATTCGTGGATTTAGAGAAAGCATATGATAGAATTGATAGGGAGGCTTTGTGGAACGTTTTAAGGTTGAATGGGCTTGATGGCAGGTTACTAAAAGGAGTGAAAATTTTTTATGTAAATAGCAGAGCGTGTGTAAGAGTGGGAAATACTGTGAGTGATTGGTTTCCCGTGAGAGTGGGGCTGCGGCAAGGATGTGTGATGTCGCCTTGGTTGTTTAATATTTATATGGATGGTGTTGTAAGGAAGGTGAATGCAAGAGTGTTAGGTGGAGGACTGAGTCTGGTGAATGATGGTAGAGAGTCTAATCTGAAGCAGCTGCTGTTTGCGGATGATACTGCACTGGTGGCTGATTCAGAGGAGAGATTGAGACAGTTGGTAGAGGAGTTTGGAAGGGTGTGTGAAAGGAGGAAACTGAAAATAAATGAGAATAAGAGTAAAGTGATGAAGTGTACGAGGTTGGTAGATGGTAGGAGGATGAATATAGTTTTGAATGGTGAGTTGCTTGAGGAGGTTGAGTGTTTTAAGTATTTAGGGTCACATGTTGCTGCGGATGGAAGAATAGATGCAGAAGTGAAGTTTAGAATGAAGTTGGAAAGGTGCTGGGAGGAATGAAAAAAGTGTTTGGATATCGTTCACTCAGAATGGATGTAAAGAGAAGGCTGTATGAGGGTGTTGTGGTACCGACTGCATTATATGGGGCTGAAACATGGAATATGGGTGTAGCAGAGAGGAAAAGTCTGAATGTAATGGAGTTGTGGTGTCTGAGGAGTTTGTGTGGAGTGACGTGTATGGATCGAGTGAGAAATGAAGAAGTGCGAAGGAGAACTGGAATTGTTTGGAAGATGGCTGATCGAGTTGAGCAGAGGGTGTTGCGATGGTTTGGGCATATGGAGAGAATGGATAATGAGCGATTGGTGAAAAAGATAACTAGATCTGATGTGAGAGGTGTAAGGCTGAGAGGAAGACCACGAATAGGGTGGGTGGACAGTGTGAAGAGAGCACTGGATGCGAGAGGGTTGTCTGTTGAGCAAGGAAGAGTGGCTGTGCGTGATAGAAATGAATGGAGAGAAATTGTGAATGAATAAATGATGACGCAGCCCTGAGGGGATATTCTCGTGCATTTTGTCTGATCAGCTGATCAGGTAAGGGGCTGGATCCATTATGATGTGGCAGGGGTAAACCAGCTTTGCTGTCAGGCCCTGCTGCGGATGTCACTGACTGCACTGCGTAGTTGAACCTCGTGCGGTGTGGTACGGTGAGGATCTGTCCCTTCTCCCCTTTAGGGCTAAGATGCGAATGAATGTGTATGAGTGGATGAATTAATTGGTAGTGTGTTGACCTGTTGACCTGTCACGGCTACCTCCCTTTTCTTGGGGGAAGCAGCCTAGGTATATAGATTGATAGATAGATTCTTCTTCTAAAACCTCCGCATTTTATGAGAAACATTGAAAATTCATAGAGAAATCGCTCACCAGACCTTTAAAATACTGCTACAGGTATGAATACCCTCACGTGGCTGTTTTCTATGGGCCTTGGCCCCCTGAGAAAACATGATCTATAGGAGGGTAACTATTCCAAGCCACTTATAATAGTTATTTATTTATTTGGTACGAATTTGTGTGTATTACAAGAGTATTGGTTTTCACACAGTAATATAGGTGATGTAAGAGTTGTTTCACTCACCAAATACATCAGCATACTGCACCTTTTTTGGCAACATTACCTGATCATCATTTCTGACTGTATCTTCTTCTAACACTATGTAAACTTTGTCGTCCATATTGTCATTGATTGGGGAATCAGTCTGGCCTTGAATTTCATACTGTGGTGCGACATATCTCTACTGACCAGGTCATCGATAACAGGTGAGTTGCCTAGTCAATGGCATGTGGGGCATACATCACCTGATTCACATTTAAATATACTGTACAGTAAAAGCTTGATATCATGAATGCAGGATAAAACGGGAGCTTGTTAAAACGGAACATCTTTTTTCCCGTTAATGAGGTATCGGGTTTCCTTAACGGAAACAAGCTGGTTTGTCCTAGGCTGTGGAAAAGTTGCGATGCACCGGAACGTTTCTGGTTGACTACGAAGTGCGGGGTTTTGTCACAGGCCGCAGCAACAAACCGCTTTGTCCCAGGCCAAGTGATGCCACTCACCTTGCCTCAGTCTATCAGCAACCGCCACACCATTCATATCTTCTCCAAGTGTGTGTGAGTATCTTCGCATTACAGACTTTTTTGTGCCTTTTCTTTAGAAAATGACAAAAGCAATTGTTTGCCATGCCTCAAGTGCTGGGGGGGGGGAAGGGTGAGGGTTTCTCTGGCCCAGAATTGGAAATACTCAAGAAAATTGAGCATGGTATACCAGTGAAGACGATCGTGGCTGACTGGGGTCAAGAAAACTCAAGTTTATGAAATTCGCAAACATAGGGATGAAATCAGGAAATTGAAAGTTCCGTCAGATGCGAGTGCTAGTGCCTCTCCCAGTGCTGATGGAGGGGGACTCAAACAGTGAATAGGGAAGCATCACGCCTGACATGTTTGGGGGGCTGTGTCAAGCATAATTCTACAAACAAGTCATATCCCCCCCATTTGGAGGTGAGTTATTTACTGTTTTATTTATTGTGACTGTATTATTATTATTGTGGGTTCTGACTTCTCTCTGTGTATCATTATGACTTAGATAGGAAGCATGTGTGTGTAGCAAAAGAAGCTATCTAGTAGCAACTGTGTGTAGGCTTCAGGTCATGAGTTAGGGGAAAAATATCGGAAAAATCACAAGTTTCCGGAGAATTCTGTTCCATCTATGGTTTTGGAACGGAAGCTTGAAAAAGCGGAATAGGGGAAAAATATCGGAAAAATCACAAATTTCCGGAGAATTCTGTTCCATCTATGGTTTTGGAACGGAAGCTTGAAAAAGCGGAATATTTGATAAAACGGAATAGGGGTTGGCTGAATTATTCCATTATATGAAGCTTTTACTGTATTTATATACATATATTTTTTTGTTAATACCAACTACTTGATGCCATATTTTACATTTATTATAAAGAGAATAAACCACCTTCAGCTTTATAACTCATATGACTCGAAAACTAATATACTGTACTTGCTAAATTAGCTAATATGTAAATAAATAACAGGGAATCGTCCTGATGGTGAATTGTCTTGTTATTGTTGTGACTGCCTCGCTGCAAGCGAGCGTGGTGCTCTGCAGCGTGCCCATTTTGAATTTTTCGTAGTTCCTTTTGCATCGCTTTTTGTTTCATCGAGATAGATACCTTTTGTATAGTGGAATTTATTCTATATTCATCGCTTTCGTTAGATCGAATTTTAGTTTATCGGTTTTTCGTTTACCGAGGTCTCACTGTAATTTGTTTTTTATCCTGCTCCCCAACTGTTACGATATATTGATAACTGTTATGCCACCATCTCGAAGCGAAAGATTGGTTATGAGATCAGTAATGAGAGCCCTAATGTCTCTTATTACTAATTTTTATTTTTTTTTTTAATGCAAGGAAGAAGGAACCAAAGGCCACAGGCCTGCATACTGTTCCTTCCAAGAAAATGCAAAAACAGTACAAAAGAGAGCCAAATTCAAGATCCGTTCAATTCGAGATGCCTGGACACACTGCGTTTGAAAGACTGGAGATCATAGGAAGTAGGAAATACAGACAGAGGAAGACAGTTCCAGAGTTGACCAGTTGCATAAACGAAGGACTGGGAGTAACGGTTAACTCTTGCATTAGAGAGCTGGATAGAAAAGGGATGAGAGTTTGTTGCTAGACGGGTACTACGTGCCCGTCGTAGAGGTGGAGGGATGCAAGCATACAGTTCAGAGGAACAGTGACCATTGAAGTAGCGATAGAAGAGAGATGAAGAAGCAACAGTGCGGCGAAGAGACAAAGGTTGAAGGGAATCAGTAAGAGGAGGAAAGTTAATGAGACGAAAAGCCTTTGACTCCACCCTATTGAGAAGAGCTGCATGTGGGGAGCCTCCCCACACATGAGAGTTGTACTCCATACACTGGCGAATAAAACCCGTGTACATGGTCAACAACTGTGCAGGGGTAAAGAAAGTTCGGAATCGGCTTAGCACACCTAATCTCTTGGAAGCAGATTTCACAAGAGATGTAATATGTTCTTTCCAAGACAAATCCCGAGAGAATGAAACCCCTAGCATGTTCAAGGATGATGCAGGACATAACTGTTCATTACTAAACATTAGTGGGTATTCCTGAGGAAGATTTTGTCAGGTTGATAAGTGTAAGAACTGAGTTTTGGTTGCATTAAAAATAACAAGATTATTTTTACCCCAGTCAGAGATACGAGCCAAATCAGACATTAGGTGCGCCATAGCCTCATCCCTTTTTTGTTGAAGTAACTGCTGAGATGGACGTTGCAGGAACCGAATGGAAAGGTGAAGGGTGGAATCATCAGCATATGAGTGGATAGGGTTAGATGTACAGCTTAGAAGGTCATTGATGAATAAAAGGAAGAGAGTAGGTGATAGGACAGAACCCTGAGGAACACCACTGTTGATAGGTCTAGGAGAGGAACGGTAGCCGTCTACAACAGCGGCTGTAGAACGACCAGAAAGGAAGCTAGAGATGAAGGCACAGATAGAAGGATAGAAACCGTAAGAGGGCAGCTTGGAAATTAAAGATTTATGCCAGACTCGATTGAAAGCCTTTGAGATGTCAAGTGCAATGACAAAGCTTTCGCCAAAGTTCCAAAAGGAGGATGACCAAGAGTCTGAAAGGTAGGTGAGAAGATCGCCAGTGGAGCGTCCTTGACGGAACCCATACTGACGATCAGAAAGAAGGTTGTGACAGGAAAGGTGCTTTAAAATTTTTCTGTTAAGAATCGACTCGAAAACTTTTGATGCACAGGATGTTAAAGCAATTGGACGATAGTTAGAGGGTTGAGAATGGTCACCCTTCTTTGGGACTGGCTGAATGAGAGCAAACTTCCAGCAAGAAGGAAAGGTACAAGTTGAGAGACAAAGGCGAAAGAGTTTACCTAGGCAGGGTGTAAGCACAGAAGCACAGTTTTTGAGGACAACAGGAGGGACTCCATCGGGACCATATGCCTTTTTAGTATTGAGGCCAGTGATGGCAGAAAACGCATCAGCTGAAGAAATTTTAATGTCAGTCAGGAGGAAGTCAGAGGGGGGAAGTGATGGAGGAATAGCACCGGAATCGTCTAAGGTGGAATTGGAGGAGAAAGTCTGAGCAAAGAGATCTGCTTTATCAGTAGAAGAAATAGCTACAGAGCCATCAGAGTAGAAATGAGGAGGGAAGGATGATGAGGTAAAGTTGTTAGAAAGGTTTTTGGCAAGGTGCTAGAAGGAGCGAGAAGAATTCGAGTTGGAGAGTTGGGAACATTTAGCATGGATGAAATTGTTTTTAGCAGAGCGAAGAACAGACTTAGCACGATTCCGGGCAGAAATATATAAATGGTGTGATTCAGGGGTGAGTTGGCTCCGGTACCTCTTATAGGCCCTCTCTTTGTTGCGGACAGCATTAGAACAAGCGTGATTAAACCAAGGCTTTCTTGCATTAGTCAGAGGATATGAGAAAGGAATGTATGCTTCCATGCCCGAGAGAATAACCTCCGTAACGCGCAAGGCACACTCAGATGGCTTCCGGCCAAGGAAGCAATAATCATTCCATGGAAAATCAAAGTAGTACTGCCTGAGGGCCTCCCAATCTGCAGCTCCAAAGTGCCACAGGCGGCGTTTCTTTGGAGGGTCCACAGGCCGTACTGGAGCGATTGGACATGTTAAGGTAATAAGATTATGTTTGGAGGAGCCCAACGGAGAGAAAAGATGAACAGTGTAAGCAGAAGGATTTGTTGTTAGGAGAAGGTCAAGTATGTTGGAACTCTCTTCAAGGCGGTCAGGGATACGGGTAGGGTGCTGTACAAGCTGCTCTAGGTCATTAAGGATAGAAAAGATGTAGGCTTGTTCACCAGGTGGATCAGTGAAAGGAGAGGAGAGCCAAAGGTGGTGGTGAACATTGAAATCTCCTAGAATGGAGATTTCAGAGAAAGGAGAAATGGATAGAATGTGTTCAGTCGTAGAAGTAAGATAGTCAAGGAATTTTTGATAGTCAGTAGAATTAGGAGATAAGTAAACAGCACAGATATATTTAGTCAGAGAATGACAGGAGAGCCGAAGCCAGAGAGTAGAGAATTCAGAAGAATCAAGTTCAGGAACACGAGAGCAAGATAGATCGTTGCGTACATATACGCAACAGCCACCTTTGGCTTTGAAATGAGAATAGAGAAAAGTAGGAGGATACAGAAAAGGGTTTGCTGTCAGTTGTCTCAGACAGCTGAGTCTCAGAAAGAAAGAGAACTAAGAACTCCTCAGAAATTTTTTTTGACAAAAAAATTATATAAAAATGCATTGCATATATTCCAAACTGTAAGAGAAACTGATCTCTTTTTTCTAAACAAAACTTCATTTAATTATCAAGTAGCTACCTCACTGACTCAACAAATGCATACTCAAATGATATAATCTAATGTTAAACACTTCGGACAGGTTCTAATGACACCCACACACCCACACAAATCAACATACACAGGCACATGTTATGAAGGCCAGTATATATTACTGTAACTAAATAAATAGTATCATTTTTTCTTCAAAATAAAACTCATTACTGGTTAAGGAACCATACTCTAGCACCATACTGGCAATAACTTTGGTACTGGTAGTACTGACTTTCTTCTTACAGATCTATATCAAATATTATCATCATTACTTAGGCCAAAGGTTCACATCTACATCAAATATCATTCTTTTCTTGCGATCAAGTGTTGGTTCTGGTAACACCGTCAGTATGTCCTTTTTGTCTATGTCACTGCTGTCATCAACCACTGGGTATACAAATGTGTGAGGTGTACCCTGAACGTGTTTCAGAAACCTGACATGTATTTCTGGTTTTACCCTAACAATGGTAGCAATATAATGCCTGTATGTCATTTTTTTTAATGCAAGGAAGATGGAACCAAAGGCCACAGGCCTGCATACTGTTCCTTCCAAGAAAATGCAAAAACAGTACAAAAGGTAGCCAAATTCAAGATCCGTTCAATTCTAGATGCCTGGAGACACTGCGTTTGAAAGACTGGAGATCATAGGAAGTAGGAAATACAGACAGAGGAAGACAGTTCCAGAGTTGACCAGTTGCATAAACGAAGGACTGGGAGTAACGGTTAACTCTTGCATTAGAGAGTTGGACAGAAAAGGGATGAGAGTATGTTGCTAGACGGGTACTACGTGCCCGTCTTAGAAGTGGAGGGATGCAAGCAGACAGTTCAGAGGAACAGTGACCATTGAAATAGCGGTAGAAGAGAGAGAAAGAAGAACGGTGCGGCGAAGAGACAAAGGTTGAAGGGAATCAGTAAGAGGAGGAGAGTTAATGAGACGAAAAGCCTTTGACTCCACCCTATTGAGAAGAGCTGCATGTGGGGAGCCTCCCCACACATGAGAGTTGTACTCCATACACGGGCGAATAAAACCCGTGTACAAGGTCAACATCTGTGCAGGGGTAAAGAAAGCTCGGAGTCGGGGCATCACACCTAATCTCTTGAAAGCAGATTTCACAAGAGATGTAATATGTTCTTTCCAAGACAAATCCTGAGAGAATGAAACCCCTAGCATGTTCAAGGATGATGCAGGACCGAGCTGGACATTATTAAACATTAGTGGGTAATCCTGAGGAAGATTTTGTTGGGTTGATAAGTGTAAGAACTGAGTTTTTGATGCATTAAAAATAACAAGATTATTTTTACCCCAATCAGAGATATGAGCCAAGTCAGACATTAGGTGTGCCATAGCCTCATCCCTTGTTTGCTGAAGTAACTGCTGAGATGGACGTTGCGGAAATCGAATGGAAAGGTGAAGGGTGGAATCATCAGCATATGAGTGGATAGGGTTAGATGTACAGCTTAGAAGGTCATTGATGAATAAAAGAAAGAGAGTTGGTGATAGGACAGAGCCCTGAGGAACACCACTGTTGATAGGTCTAGGAGAAGAACGATGGCCGTCTACAACAGCAGCTATAGAACGACCAGAAAGGAAGCTAGAGATGAAGGCACAGATAGAAGGATAGAAACCGTAAGAGGGCAGTTTGGAAATCAAAGATTTATGCCAGACTCGATCGAAAGCCTTTGAGATGTCAAGTGCAATGGCAAAGCTTTCGCCAAAGTCCCGAAAGGAGGATGACCAGGAGTCTGAAAGGTAGGTGAGAAGATCGCCAGTGGAGCGTCCCTGACGGAACCCATACTGACGATCAGAAAGAAGGTTGTGACAGGAAAGATGCTTTAAAATTTTTCTGTTAAGAACTGATTCGAAAACTTTTGATACACAGGATGTTAAAGCAATTGGACGATAGTTAGAGGGTTGGGAATGGTCACCCTTCTTTGGGACTGGCTGAATGAGAGCAAACTTCCAGCAAGAAGGAAAGGTACAAGTTGAGAGACAAAGGCGAAAGAGTTTACCTAGGCAGGGTGTAAGCACAGAAGCACAGTTTTTGAGGACAACAGGAGGGACTCCATCAGGCCCATATGCCTTGTTAATATTGAGGCCAGTGATGGCAGAAAATACATCAGCTGAAGAAATTTTAATG
>JAGKTI010002012.1:50242-73002 GCA_018397915.1 Birgus latro
GGAGGATATGAAAAAGGAATGTATGCTTCCATGCCCGAGAGAATAACCTCCGTAATGCGCAGGGCACACTCAGATGGCTCCCGGCCATGGAAGCAATAATCATTGGAAGGAAAATCAAAGAAGTACTGCTTGAGGGCCTCCCAATGTGCAGCTGCAAAGTGCCTACAGGTATCTATCTATTGCCAGACGCCTTAATCCCGCACGGGGTGGCCACAAACAAATCGCCTCCATGTCACTCTGTCCCCTGTCATTTCACTACCATGCTCCCAACTCAAACCCCCCAGTTGGAACTAGGCAAACCACACTCACCGGCCGCCTTCATGACGTGAACTGCCAAGGCTCCCGGTTGCATACCACAGGAACCTTCCGATGACGTCATCACTCTTGACTTAGCAGGTGTGTGCGGGCGCACACACACTAACACTCTCGTCCTCTCTTCTTAATTTGACAGAAGATTCCAAGGACGAAGCTGGATGGTCTATTTGCGTCTGATACACACTATGTATCCAATACATAGACTTTTGTGTGAGTACCATCAGCACCCGATACACACTATGTATCCAATACATACACTTTTGTTTAATTACTATCAAGACCCAGTCTGTGGCCACATACAGATATGTGATGTCTCTTAAAGTATTATAAACTTTCTAGTCTCGGCTGACTGCTGCACGCAGCCACTCGGCCGAGGCACCTTTCTTGGTGAGACAATCAGCCAGTTGTTGTGATGTATCCACCCAGGATACCTCATCAATCTCCCCCCGCAACACAGCAATATCAATGCGCAATCTCCTGTCTTCTACGCTCCTACAAGAGTAAAGGGCGTCCACCAGACTCTTGTTGTCAACGAAACACTTTATTTTGATCTTTCCACATCCAAAAACCTCACGCAATATGTTGGAGAGATGTACAGCAGTTTCAGCACATTCAAGCAGCGCCAACGCCTCAGCAGATAAAGTAGATTTGACGACCCTCCTGATCTTCCTTGTCTGCCAGAATATAGGACATCTTGCCTCACTAGCATCTCGTAGGAAGACCACAAAACTTCCCTGAGATCCATTGCCTGCAAGGTTGGCAAATGAGGCATCTGAAAAGCACTCTATATGACAGTCCTCTATCGGCCCTATTCTTGGAATGTATAGCTTCATGTTGTCAGTCTTCACCCTTGAGATCACCTTATTGAGTCTAAGCAAATCCGCTACGGTAGCTCGGTTGCTATTCACGCTCAACTCACACACATCAAAGGCAATATCTGGCCGAGTGTATGTGGCAGTCCAATTGAGTTGCCCAATTAATGCTCGGTACTCCATTTTCTCAGACTCGGACAGCTCCCCTGATTTTACTGCTGCACGATGTTTACTCAGCGTGACTGGTTTCAAGGATGAAACATACTGGAATTGGTTGAGCATTGTGCTGCCATCGATGTTGGAGATGACATTGAGACCAACGTATTTGAAGGCTTTTGATTCTAAACTGCCGATGAGAAATATTTGACTCGACCGATTTATCACTTGCTGTTCAAAGTCATGTGTACCAGCCCAAAGGAAGTCGTCGAAGTAGATGCATACAATGCCTTCGACTTTGCCACCATTGCTCCAAGAGAACAGCGCTGAATCCAGTGATGATACTTTAGCTCTGAGACTCAACAACTGATCTTTTACGCGCAGATACCAATGCCTAGCAGCATCACAAAGGCCGTAAACAGTTTTCTTTAGTCTCCATAACTTACCATTTGCATATTCAGGCAGAGGACGTAAATGAGCAACTCTCTTAATGTCGTTACCTTGCAGGTAGGCAGCTTTCATGTCCATAGTGTGGCAATCCCACTGGTTGGTGGAGGCCAAAGAAAGTGCCAAACGCAGTGCTTCCTTTGAACAAGTAGGCGAGTCTTTTCGGAGATCCACTGTGTCTTCCTCAGATCCTCTGGCGACTAAGTGGGCCTTAACAATAGGCTTTCCATTTTTCAGTTTTTCTGTCACAACCCATCGAACCGTTATGGCACCTTGCGCAACATCATCTACTTCCTCATACACATCATTATTCTGCCAATTTGTAATTTCATTTTCCTTAGCGCATAATACGGCCTCAGAGTTGAAAAGAACAAGCATTTCTGTCATCATCAACCACTTCCTATTCACTAAGATCTTTCTCCAAATCTATCCAATAAGTTCTGCCATCAGAGTCCCTCTTCAAATTATAGCAGTGTTTGTACTTTCCAGTGGCTTTACCTGCCCGACTTATAATCCTTCCAGACACCAACTCTCCCCTTTCTGAATGTACAGTAATCTCTTTAATATTCGGACGTCCAGTACTCGAATATACTCACTATTCGAATATTCTGGGCTGCCCAACCCCCAAAATGCCCAAAAAATTGGAAAAAATCGAAAAATTTGTGATTTTTTGGGACCGTGTCTGTTTGAATTTCCCGCCCGCGGCGATCGGCTAATGTTTACACTCGTGGCGTCTGTCTGTCGTTCGCCATTACCCACTCAGTTACTGACTCATGAACACCTCCGAGAATGGCAGCCATATTGATTGCTTTTGTGGTGATACCCTACCTCCTACAGTGCTTGATACTGCTCTTCACCTTCTTCATCATGTGTGTGATGATGGAATTTACTGTTATGTACAGTGCAGTGAAGTGATGTGATTCCAGTTATTAAAAAAAAAAATACGTGTAAAGTGTTGGTGATAAGTGCTGGTGATTCTCAATTGGGAAGGTGTGTCAGGTGCAAGGTCTTCCTGTCAGAGTCTGAGATGATAGAGTGGGTTATTACATCAGAGGGCAGCTTCTTGTTCTTAAGTACCCTGACTTCATGCCTAACCTGTTTTCATCGTGCTGTAAATGTGGTAAAAGATTACCAAAAATGTTAATCATAATTTCCTGCTTGCAATTTAATTTTCTCATGCATGGTTCTTAAGTAAAACAGCTAGAAAAAAGGTGGAAGATGTGAATTTCATGTCCGGTCCTAACCTAACCTAACCTATGGTTACATAAAGATTTTCATGCCTAACCTGTTTTCATCATGCTGTTAATGTGTTAAGAAATTACCCTAAATGTTAATCATAATTTCCTTCTTGCAATTTAATTTTTCCATGCATGGTTCTTAAGTAAAACAGCTAGAAAAAAGGTTGAAGCAGTTAATTTCATGTCCGGTCCTAACTTAACCTAACCTATGGTTACCATAAAGATTTTCATGCCTAACCTGTTTTCATCATCCTGTACATGTGTTAAAAAATTACCAAAAATGTTAATCATAATTTCCTGCTTGAAATTTAATTTTTCCATGCATGGTTCTTAAGTAAAACAGCTAGAAAAAAGGTTGAAGCAGTTAATTTCATGTCCGGTCCTAACTTAACCTAACCTATGGTTACCATAAAGATTTTCATGCCTAACCTGTTTTCATCATGCTGTACATGTGTTAAAAAATTACCCTAAATGTTAATCATAATTTCCTGCTTGCTATTTAATTTTTCCATGCATGGTTCTTAAGTAAAATATCTAGAAAAAAGGTTGAAGCAGTTAATATCATGTCCAGTCCTAACCTAACCTAACCTATGGTTACCATAAAGATTTTCATGCCTAACCTGTTTTCATCATGCTGTACATGTGTTAAAAAATTACCCTAAATGTTAATCATAATTTCCTGCTTGCNATTTAATTTTTCCATGCATGGTTCTTAAGTAAAACAGCTAGAAAAAAGGTTGAAGCAGTTAATTTCATGTCCAGTCCTAACCTAACCTAACCTATGGTTACCATAAAGATTTTCATGCCTAACCTGTTTTCATCATTCTGTACATGTGTTAAAAAATTACCCTAAATGTTAATCATAATTTCCTGCTTGCTATTTAATTTTTCCATTCATGGTTCTTAAGTAAAACAGCTAGAAAAAAGGTTGATGCAGTGAATTTCATGTCCGGTCCTAACCTAACCTAACATTGTGTTAATCATCATTTCCTGCTTTTAATTTAATTCTTTCATGCATGGTTATTAAGTGCACCAGCTATGAAGAAGGTTGAAGCAGTGAATTTCATGTCCGGTCATAACCTAACCTAACCTAACCTAACCATTTTTCTGGTAGCAGTTAACATCATTTACTGTATTTGATGCTTTGTATCCAATAATTTAGTGCATAAAATGTGAGAAAAGATGATTTCCATGTCAGATACTTACTTATACTATGCTGGCAAGTTCTGTGCTCCTATGACTCACTCACCTCTAAATCATAATTTTTTGGTTAAAATTCAATAAATTCATGCTATGTGTGCATTATTTATGTGAAAAGGGACTGAAATAAGTGCTATACATGTCCAGTAGGGAGGTTGGAAGGTAGTTTTCTGATTTAGGTTCAGTTAGGGTCATGAAAAACCAGTGCTGGAGCTTCAGGACCAATATTCAGACATGCCTTTGGCTCTATTACAACGGATATTGGAGGGATTACTGTATTCCCTTTATACGTTGACCAACAGAAACTTTGGGAGCTGATTAATCGGAACAGAAACTGTGGGAGGCTCATCGATTGGGACCACACCATCTTCCGACTCGTCATCTGGTGGATAGTCATTGAACACTTGCATAGGATCGTCTTTAGGCTTCTCCTGGACAACATTTTCCTTCTCATCACTGCTGACATCACTTTCAACTGTAGTATCTTGCTCTGGCGCTCGCGCTAGACAACATATGTGCACTCGCACGTATACACCGCCGTGTCTCACCAGAATTTGTTTCCCATCTTTGCCTATTACAATTCCGGGACCGTGCCACTCATGACTGTCATTTCTTTTGTAGGAGACTTCATCTCCATTCCGGATGTCATTTAGGTCACTCGAACGTACGTTGTGCCGCAGAGCCCTAGCCAATCGTTCATCTGATTCGGTCTTTATAAACTCTTGTCTAGCTAAATGAAGAGCGTTCAAGTTGTCTCTCACAATTTTCGATGGTGATGAAGGTTCCAAGGCTGGAGGATCATTTGCCTACACATTAGGCATATCAGGGTTTTGACCAAAAACAAGTTGGTTAGGAGAAAAGCCTGAGTAGTTGGTGAGAGCATTTCTTGCCGATACTGTCCATGCCAAGGCCACATCCAATTCACACTGGCTATCAGCCATTATCTTCCTAACAGTGTCACCAATGACTGCATTTTGACGCTCACAGACTCCGTTGCTCCAAGGACTCTCTGCAGACGTTGTCATGATCTTGATATTGAAGGCCTCTCCCAATGCTCGCATTTCCGCATTATTGAATTCAGAGCCATTGTCTGTAAGAATTTTTCTAGGTGTGCCAAACACAACAATCCAGCTCCGAAATATTCCTTTGATAATGATGGACGCACACTTATCTGCGATTACTATCGCATTACAGTACCTGGTCGCCAAATCAACAAGGACTAAAAAATATTGCCTTCCCCAAGCTTTTAAATCCATGACTATGGCTTCATTAAACTTAGACGCCATGGGCAAACTGACTACGGGTCAGGGCTTGGCTTTCTTAAATCTGCAACAGACTGTACAGGCATCAGATACAGCCTTGACAGCCTGTTCCAGTTTTGAACTTTTAATTCCCGCATCTGTAATCAGTTTAATTAGTTTTGCTGATGTAGGGTGTCCAAATTTTCCTGTGAAGCTTCAAAGCCGTTTTTTCTACATCACCCCTACGGGTTGCGAACATGATTGTTTCACAAAATTCACGATCTAGTCATAAGGAAATTGGAAGTAAGTAATGGCCTGAAGATGAGGACTTTAAATCAATGATAGTTCCACAAATTTTGACCTGGTCAGTTCCAAGGTTAATCAACATTTTTGCTTTTTTCATGGAACATCTACTCAACAGCAAGGGAATATTGTAGTCCACAACATCAGTCACGATGGTAGCATGCATGTTTCCAATGTAGCAGGGCAGAGTAACACGTTTGAGGGAAGAAACTGTGACACCATCAGCAAAAGTAAACGTTGAGGATGATGCTTCTTCTCTTACAGCATCACGTTCATAATCAGTGAGCTCACTTAGATAGCAATTGATCCATTCAACTCCACATACAGTTGTAGAACACCCTGTGTCTAGAAGAGCACATCACTTAGATTCTACTAGAGTCTGTGACTTACCTCTACTAGCGGCATCATCCACATAGCCCATAAACAACGACAGATGCACTGTTTCAGAATTCTCTTCTCGACTGCCGTCGTTTTCGTATGCATCTGGACAGTCATGTGCCCAATGAAATCTAGAATCACATATGAAACACCTCGATACCTTTCCGTCAGGCCCAAGTGGGTTCTGCCACCTGCCGGTGGATGAGCGTTGGGGAATTCTAGCAGATACGGTTGAACATCGGCCACTACCCCGATGTCGATCACGTATTGCACCACCCCGCAACATTCTCCGTCCTCGTCGAGTATCTCTAGCATAAAGCGTTTCGTCACCCTCAACTTCGTCACTCCAAAATACTGGTTCGTCTTTCACCTCCCGGGCGGACACCGATGCCTCGTTCTGCCTGCCAATTTCACCAGCAAAAATACGATTCAGGGCAGATTTCATATTTTCGTATGACACCTCAGTTATCATGGACATCACTAGTTCTCGTTCACTGTCTGAAAGTTTGCATGCAGCTAAGAGCATAAAAGCCATCACAGAATTTGGCAGTTCCATGTCCTGCTTGGTAAATTTGAAGTAAACATGCTCAAATTCTGTTACGAACTCCCGAATGTTCATATCAGGCCCAAGTGGGTTCTGCCTCCTGCCGGTGGCTGAGCGTTGGGGAATTCTAGCAGATACGGTTGAACATCGGCCACTACCCCTATGTCGATCACGTATTGCACCACCCCGCAACATTCTCTGTCCTCGTCGAGTATCTCTAGCATAAAGCGTTTCGTCACTCCAAAATACTGGTTCGTCTTTCACCCCTCGGGCGAACACCGATGCCTCGTTCTGCTTGCCAATTTCACCAGCAAAAATACGATTCAGGGCAGATTTCATATTTTCGTATGACACCTCAGTTATCGTGGACATCACCGGTTGTCGTTCACTGTCTGAAAGTTTGCATGCAGCTAAGAGCATAAAAGCCATCACAGAATTTGGCAGTTTCATGTCCTGCTTGGTAAATTTGAAGTAAACATGCTCAAATTCTGTTACGAACTCCCTAATGTTCATATCACTGGCTCTTCTGAAGTTGTATAGCTCATAAAACACTGCAAACTGTCGACGTCCTTTGCCCACGAGAAATAAACCATCTAATTTTTTCAGCAGGGTCTGAACACCATCCTTCTGCTTTAAAACATCTGTTTCAGTCTGCGAAGACGCCACCCTCGCTCTTCCAGACAAAGACAGGTGAATAGCTAAGGCTTGTTTTTCTGCTGCTAGGTCCGTTAGTTCGCACCAAATGCCAATGTCTTTTTTCCAGCTCTCATATGTAGAATCATTTTCAAGTTTTGGAGGCCACTTGGTCGAACACAACACCATTCTTGCAACTACGCTCTGCTACCAGCGTTGGAACTAGGCAAACCACACTCACCGGCTGCCTTCACGACGTGAACTGCCAAGGCTTCCGGTTGCATACCACAGGAACCTTCCGATGACGTCATCACTCGTGACTTAGCAGGTGTGTGCGTGCGCACACACACCAACACCCCCTTTCTCATATACCTCTCCACTCCATCCCTCCATCTCATCCTAGGCCTCCCCCTCCCTCTCACCCCCTCCACCTCACTCACATACACTCTCCTCGTCAGTCTTTCACTCTCCATCCTCTCCAGATGCCCAAACCACCTTAACGTGCTTCTCCTAACGCTTCCCATCACGTCCTCAACCACACCACAACGCTCCTTCACTTCCTCATTTGTTAGTCTGTCTCTCCATGTGACTCCACATGCTCCTCTCAAATAACTCATTTCCACTGCTCTCACTCTTGACTTCTGTCCTTCCAACAGGGTCCAAGCTTCACTTCCATATGTCAGAGTTGGTATCACAATACTGTCATGTAACAACTTTTTCACTTCCATGCTCACCTCCCTGTTTCTTATCACTGCTTTCAACGAACCAGCAACCTTCCTTCCCTGCTGCACCCTTTCGAGCACTTCACCCTCCAGACTTCCATCCTTACTCATCACACTGCCCAAATACTTAAATTCACTCACATTCTCCATATCCTTCCCATCCAATCTCACTGTTCATTCACTGGCTTCACTTCTCTCGAAGACCATCACTTTACTCTTCCCTATATTCACCTTTAGATTCCGTTTCTTACACACTCTCCCAAACTCCTCTACCAAGCTTTGCAGCTCCCCTTCGTCTCCACTCAACAACACAGTATCATCTGCAAACAACAGTACAGGGAGTTTCCAAACACTGCCCTCTCTCACTAGGGCCGCTCCAGCATTTACTGTCGTGAAAATGCTGATAGGTATTTCAACTGGCGCCACATTCTGTACGCCAATAATCATTATGCGGCCCTGGCATTGACCGAGTATTTGCTTGAACATGGTATAGAGTCTCGTGGACCTGTACGGGCAAACAGCAAGGATTTCCCTGTATTCCCAGCAAATACTGAGACAGGAGCTCTTCTTACCAAGGAATGTGGCAACATGTTAGTCCTTCTCTGGCATGACAAGAGACAGGTTAATGTGTCAATAGTACATAAGGGTGTGTTTGAGGGAACGAGAAAAACAGACTACAGTACCAGGGAACTCTTGTTGAAGCCAGATGCTGTCAGCTATTATAATATCAACTTGTGGCTTGTTGATAAATCAGACATGCAAAATGGTGAAGTTGATTGCCTACGTAAGTCTTACAGGTGGTACAAGAAGGCTTTTTTACCCCTTGATATTGCTGTCCTGAACAGTTTCATACTGTTCAAGGGGCTTGTCAGGAAGCCTCCCTCTCCATGAGAGTTTGAGAGAGAGCTTGCACACGAACTCCTTGAAGGGTATTCAGCTGCACAGGTGCCAGGTGGTAGGCAGGGGACGCAGACAATGCCTACAGCGGACAGGCTAAGCTGTGCAGACTACTTCCAGCTGCACAGAGTGGTAGAGATTGGCTGTACCACAGCAGGTCATCAGGCATACGGGGGGTGCCACATCTGTAACGCGACCAAATGCCATCCCCCAGCACGAAAAGAGACCTAATGTGCAGAGTGCAGGGTCCCCCTATGCCGTAAATGTTTTTGTGAGTATCACTCCGAGTGTGATTACTGAGCAGGTGTGTGGAAAAATGTTAATGGTATGCAGGTATATACAAGTTTTTTTTAAATGAAATGTTAGATAATATAAGTGATTTCTAGTAAGTGACTCGAAGTAGTGCTGCTCTTAGGTGTCTGCCCTTTCCTCACCTCTATCCTTCTTTCCTTCCGTCCTCTTCTGTATTTCCTTTCTTCATTCTTTCCTCGTCCATTTGCCTACGGGTGACTTACACTCCCTCCTCTGTCTTTCTTTCCTTCAATCTTTCCTCTTCATTCTGCCTGTGGGTGACTCTACACCGAGTGACAAGCCAAATGGTTTCTTGTACACCAGGAAACCATTTGCTATGCTGGGTGGTAACCATATAACCAAATTTTGGCGCCTGGTGGTTTAGTGTGTAATTACGGCACTCCAGTCGGATTGAGCTGGTGAAAGTTTATATCCAAAGGGTGGTTTGGGTTTATTGCTTACGTAATACCACTCAGGGATGAGTGCGGCTGGTCACTCTCATCTTAAATGTCAGGACCAGCTTGCCTAGCTCTGGGCTCCTACGTTCCTCATGGGGCAACTTAAGATTGGATGGATGGATGGATGATGCTATGATATGAGTACAAGTTCAGTGCAATAAGTATTACTGTTTATTGGTTATTGGTGAAAAAATTATTGAAAATACCTTGAGTTAGCCTACCTGTTACGTGAAAGAAAACCACTTGTGAGTGGGCCAGAAAGAAAATTACGTGATTGGCTATAACTAAGTTTTTTCCCTCGATATTCAGGAAATAGTGTTGAATATGTGAGCATAAGTGTATTTGTAATGGGAAGTACAAAAAATGTAAGTTGTGTATAGCATTTCATGATGCCCCTGATTAGTACAAATCAGTCTGAATAATAGTCTAAGTCATTACCTCATACTCAGCCACACTGCGTGAAACAGCCACATCATTTACTTGTCAAATTGCAGTTACCTGTAATCATGATGTCAAATGCAATTATAAGTGTCATGGTAGAGGGAAATTTATTATAATTGACGCAAGTGAGTACAGAAAATGAAAGAGCTGTTCTTTTCCCACACACCTATGGGGCATAGTGGCACTATGAACTGGGCGGAAAACCCTTTGGGGACCCACATGGAGAGGGTGATGACTCGTCCTTACGATGGTGAGTAAGGAAAAGTTGAGGATCGAGCGGAATTTTCCACATTCCTTCCAAGGATGCCCAGTCAGTGTTACAATCACCACTCCGGTCAGTTCTGCCAGCGCTAGCCAGCGAGTCCAAGGTCACTGTTAGTGGTGCACGCTCAGAACCAGCCCGCCTAAGCATTTAAAACCAGTCATCTTCAACTCATCCTTACTCATTGATGGGACCACCTGGAGCCCTCGGGATACTTTCATTTGAGAAAGGAAGAGTGGGTGAGTCTTAAGTGTCTTTATTTTTTCTCTAGCTATTATAGTTTGGCAGATATTAGGGTTTAGAGTAAGGGTATTTGTTCCAAAATCTCAGAAATTCCCTGTAAGGAGTGGGCAGTGGCGGGAAACCCCCGGCAGATAAGGGTTAGGAAAGAAGGTAAGGGTTGTTCATCATGTTATACTTGCATTTTCCATAAGAGTTTCCTATTTAGTGGTAGGTGGTGGCGACCATCATCCACTCACTTGATGTAGTGCTGCCTACTTCTTCCTTAGCCTTTTTCATTCTTTTTCTGTGCCTGCCCACCTCTCTTCCTATTTTTCCCATCTTTCTTGTCACTTCTTATTGCTTTTCTTTCTTTTACAGGTGGCTTTACATTGAGTGACAAGCCAAATGGTTTCCTGTAAGCAAAGAAACCATTTACAGCACTGGGTGGTAACCATATAACCAAACCATACGTGCTCCCTACATGTCAACAAGTGGGTTAGTACCCCTCCCTGTAAAACAAATAACTCAAAGTCAAATGGCCACCCCTTGCGGGATTATGGCGTCTGGCAATAGATAGATAGATAGATAGATAGTTTCGTATTGATAGTTGAGTAAATGGTTAAGAGTTTAATGTTTACTATAGAATAGAAAAGATGAATGTATTAAAGTAGAGTAGAAGATGGATAATAAAACTGTCCTTTACATCAGTGTCTGATTGCTTAACACAAGCAGGGTGGGAGGAATGGGGGAGAAATTGCATTTATTTTATGAACATTGCAAGTGAAAATTGATGTTCAGAAATTCTTTACTTGGGCATATCTTAGTTTTAAGTAGATTTCAGAATGCTCAGGTTGTATGCAATTTGGTAAGAGGCAACTTTATACATACCACTATAGCAAATTTTCTATCTATCTATCTATTGCCTGACGCCATAATCCTGTAAGGGGTGGCCATTTGACTCTTGAGTTATTTGTTTTACGGGGAGGGGCACTAACCCTCCACCAACCCACTTGTTGATACGTAGGGAGCACGTATGGTTTGGCTATATGGTTACCACCCAGCTTTGTAAATGGTTTCTTGGCTTACAGGAAACCAATTGGCTTGTCACTCAATGTAAAGCCACCTGTAAAGGAAAGAAAAGCAATAAGAAGTGACAGGAAAGATGGGAGAAACAGGAAGAGAGGAGGGCAGGCACAGAAAAATAATAATAAAGGGTAAGGAAGAAGTTGGCAGCACTACATCAAGTGAGTGGATGATGGTCGCCACCACCTACCACTAGCAAATTTTGGATACTGTATTTTGGATACTGTATTGAGAAACTTTCAATTTATGATTGAGCAGTTTGTTCTATTTACGGGAGTTGTACATTTTCAGTTTTGATATATGAAGTTCATCTCTAAAGAAAAATGCCAGAATATATACATCATCATCATCTAATCCAGTGTTGCCGTATGAGGAGCATACGAGCCTGGGGCTAGGCAAGTTGGTCCTGACATTTAAGATGAGTGACCAGCCTCGCTCATCCTTTAGTGGCATTACGTCGCCGAATCAGTAGAGAGTTGGCCTGCAGTCCTAATGGACCAAGGTTTGAATCCTCACGGGTAGTGAACAGTTGAAAGATTTGAATTTCGTTAAAGCACTCTTTACAGATCTACCAGACGACCCGCCAACATATCGTAAAAATATCCCTACTAATACCAGTACACCAGTCCTGTACAAGCCAACCCTAGCATGTACTCAGTATGGACAGTGGGTGTTAGCACCAAAGTGGTGACATGTGGTGTATGGATGTAGGAGGACTACTGGGCCTTGGTAATGGGTTGTAAAGCCTATGCCCAAAGTTGTAAAACACACACACACACACACACACACATACACACACACACACACACACACACCTGTACAGGCTCAATTTGATTGGAGTGCCTTAATTACCCACTGAACCACCAGGCACCATATTTTGGTTATGTGGTTACCACCCAGCCTAGTACAATAAATGGTTTTCTGATTTACAGGAAACCATTTGGCTTGTAACTCAATGTAGGGTCACCCATCGGCAGAAGGAATAGGAAAGAATGAAGGAAAAAGAGATAGAAGAGCGAGTGTAGAGTCAACCGTAGCCATAAGGACAGTATATATATTTCAGAAGGTTAAACTTATGATCTAGTAGAAATCTGGGACAGGCATTCCATAAATGAACCTGGCCCATTTCAATGGACTTGCTTTGATGGCTGTCTTTGGTTCTTGTCTTTATTTTCTAGACCATACCTAACCCCACCTTTATGCAGGAATAAAGGTTAGGATGATGATGACTTAAATGTTACATTATCCTTTTTTCTTTGCAGAGCTGTATACTTCACCTGAAGAGTGACAATGGGCCCATTGAAGTGTATCTCTCGGAATCTGCCATAGACAGTCCTGCAAAGGAGAGCCCTGTCAAACAATGTCCATTCAAAACTAGTAATCAAATAGCAAACTCATCAACCAGGGCAAAATTGAGACCAACACGGACAAAGGCCAGCAAAGCATTACAACAGACAAGTAGCACTGTTTTAAAAACACCAAAGAAGGTAAGAAATAATGTATATCCTTCTTAGATTTTCAATGCTGTGATTAGCTTGTATGATGTGGGAAACAAGGCTCTGCAATTTCCCCAGTTTTATTGTGCTCTTACACTGTGTATTTTGCTTAGGGCAGATGTGTATCTTTGCTGATGACCTTTAATTCATGTCTTGGTAGCTGAGCACTGGTTTCCAGTAGTGTAGTGAGTCCTGCCCAGCAGCGGCTCTCCATGTGCTTGATCTCTGGTAGCCTCCCCATTCAGTCCCTTAACCCTGAGGTCACATTTTACAATCTCGACCCTGGCCTTTTTCGGTCTGTCTATCACAACCCAACCCCCAATGTTCAGACTTGTCACTTTTGGCACCAGTTGTCATCACCATCCTCTCCACATGTCCAAACCATCTCAGCTCCTCAGCACAACACCAGTACACTCCAATCTCATCCTTCTTCTTAACTCGTCCATTCTAAACCTAGCCCCTCCAGCCCTCATAATCAAGGATGCACTGCACATCCACCTGATCATTGTCATTTCTGTACATTTGAGTCTGCCCAGGTCTCTCTACCCTACAGCGTTATGCTCCTAATGTATGCTGCATACAAAGATCCCTTAGCAGAGAGGGAAAGCCCTCTCAGTGTCAGAGATCACCAGCAAGATTCAGTCCTGTCATGCCTGACAGTGTCTACATGCTGTCCTAACACACCACACATATGAAATCAGCATTATCTCACAGTCTGCCTCATTCATATGCACCCACTTATCATAAACACTGTTCAGGATCGAATTACTTCGCATTCCCTTGGGGCAAACCACACGAGGCCACTCTTCCTCCTCTTTGACAGTACCACCGCCTCTGTGGTACCATCACCTTTGTTTTTATCTGCATTTACTTTCAAACCCTTGTACCCCATACCATTTTTCCACTTAAATCTTTCCCCCTGCCTTCCTTTCATTCATTGTAAATAACACTAAATCATCTGCATGCAACATCTTCCACGAGAGTCCATTCCTGGTCAAATGAGAGGGCTTCAAGCACCATTATAAACAATAAGGGACTCAAGACTGACCTGTGATGCACACCACCATTCACTGAAAAAACTGTCATCCAAATCTCCACTCACTCTCATCTGGGTCCGAGCACCCACATACAAGGTCTGTTGAGAAGTATCTGACCTTACGCTCTAAAAAACAAGTTCAGTAAAACCTCACTGTAATGGACTAATTGGGGCCCCAAAGCATTTAGAAAAATATGAAATTCTGACTAAAGCGACATCCGGACTTTCCCCTGCTAACCCGGACTTTTTCCGATGTATTAGACATTAGTCTGGATCGCACCAACAGTTTTTAAACTGTCTTCATTACTGTACTGTATTATACATTGACTACAATAATCAAATCCTATGTTGCCCCTAGAGGAGCATAGAAGCCCCAGGCTAGGCAAGTTGGTCCTGACATTTAAGATGAGAGTGACCAGCCTCACTCATCCCTTAGTGGCATTACATGAGCAATAAACCTCAACCACCCCTTGGATATAAACCTACACAGGCTGAATCTGATTGGAGCCCCTTAATTACCCACTAAACCATCAGGTGTCATAATTTGGTTATATGGTTCCGCCCAGCGTAGTTAATAGTTTCCTGGTGTACAGGAAAATGTAGAGTCACCCGCAGGCAGAAGGAAGAGGAAAGAATGAAAGAAAGACAGAAGAGGATGGAAGGAAGAGAGGAAAGGACAGACACATGAGAGCAGCACTATTTCAAGTGAGTGGATGGTGAGTGCCCCCACCTACCACCATCAAATCAAATGGAATAATATATATAATGATACTGTACTGTACACTGATAGACATTACTTTTATTTACCTTATTGTGGTGAGCATAGCTGAAGTGGTCAGGCAGTCTGGCTACTTCTGGTTTAATCGGACTTTTTCCAATATACAGTACAACACCCTAGTACGCAAAACACCTAGTGTGTGAGGACCTTTTTTTATTTTTTTTATTTTTTTTACATTTTTTATTATTTTTTGTATGTTACTAACCAGAGTATGCAAGTCAACCCACATGACACGAGGCACCGGGAGAAAAAACGGTGTTTTCCGGTGTAAACCCTGAGTGCGCTGCCTGCCTCCCCACTACATGCCACCCACATCACCCGTTTCTATAATAAAGTTTGGATTCACATGAATAGCGGTTATTTCACAAATGCCAAATTTTTATACTACAAACCAGTGGAGGTGGAGGGGACGGAGGTGGGCGAGTCAGGGGAGGTGGTGAGGGGAGGATCCTCCATCTCCTCGCTACTGCTCACATTTTTGGCAATTTCCTTCACCTCTTCTTGCTTGTCTGTTTCATTTCTTGTTATGAAAATTTTGTCTATAGCAAGATGAGGAATGAAACAGACAAGCAAGAAGAGGCGAAGGAAATTGCCGAAAATGTGAGCAGTAGTGAGGAAGAGACTGAGGATCCTCCCCTCACCACCTCCCCTGACTTGCCCACTGCTGTCCCCTCCACCTCCACTGCCCCACCTGACTGACCAGTCGGCTCCCTCGCCACCTCCGTGGCTAATTGGCGCCATTTTCTGGCACCAGTTAGACATTATTGGTGAGATCCTATTGTACTGTACTGTATATGTCTTAGATATTTTCCCTTAAACGGGTCAAAAAGGTCACTGGTAGAGGGGGGGTGCCACCCTTATGTTAATTTTCCCATTTGTTTATGTATTCCTAATACGCGAGCACCTGTGCCGCCCGTATAGGCGCGTACTGGGGGGGTGTACTGTGTACGATTTTCGTCCGGTAGCTCCTTGATACCGATAAAAGCGAATTCCGGTCTGTTGAAGTCCATTATATCAAAGATTTACTGAAACTAACCTATTGAGCTAGGACACTAATCCCCCTCCAAGTAGGCCCCTTCTGACTTGACACACATAGGCCAGCATTTTTTCCTCTGCCTGAAACATTTTTCAAAGTCTGTTTTCGGTATCTCCTGCAGGTGCTTCGTCATGATCTCTTCTCTTCATCTCAAATCGAGAACCCGTCAGTGGAGTTTTGAGTTTGGGGAATAACGAAAAGTCGCACGAACCCACGTCTGGTGAGTAGGGAGCCTGCTGAACCTGCGGGATGTGCTCGGCCAAAAATTCCTGAATCAGTTGAGAAGAATGAACAGGGGCATTCTCAAGGTGCAGCTTCCAACTTGCTGCTTTCCAAAAGTCTGGCCTTTTCCGCCGAAGATGACAGATAACATTGAGATAGTCAAGCCTTGGTTATGCGAACTAATTGGGGTAACTCGGTCCGAGTTATGCAGTTGTCCGACCTACACGGGTGTGTACTCTAAATTCGTATAAATCATGACATTTTCATGCATACAAGTATTAAGGTACACCAAAGTACAATATATTAAAACTAAGACGTCTCTTAACATTACAGTAACCCCCCCTTGCCACCCCAAATTCGCAAGGGTTACTTTCCAAACCCCCCTCACTATACTATTAGCATTTGCGTGCTTCTCTTTTGCCCCACCCACTCACCTGTAGGCCCGAGTAGGAGTAATGAGCCAGTCTTGCCATGCCAGCGTCGGTTAAACATGTCAGGCGCTCTTGCTAATTGAAGTAATAAAACTTTTACTTAACCCCTTAACTGCAATGATATCTTTTCCGTTTAACTAGGAAATGTGTTTCGTAGTATAGGATGTTGGAAAAAAGTACCAAAGAACGTCATCGGTTTGAAAGGTTTGGAGCAACGAAAGTTCCCTCTATGAAAATAAAAAGGTATACATTCTACAAAGAACTTAGTGTTTTGACTTTTTTCCTTATATTTGCTATACACACACACACACACACACACACACACACACACACACACACACACACACACAAAATCTTTTTCCCTCTGTAAGATTTAAATGACTTCATATGTATAGAATCAAATTTCTTGTATGGCATTGCTGATATAAATGATTATACTGTATAATGGACTGAGTAGGCGAAGCCAGTGACATTTTGTTTTCCTACTTCTGTATTCAGACCTCTTACTTTTAAATTAATGTAGGAAATAAATAAGGAAAATTACAGTATGGTTATGATACCGTGGAAAGTTAACAGACATGACAGGTAGATGACTTAATATGTTTAATAGTAACAGTGGCACAGCTGCGATGTGTTACTGCCAAGGTCCGAAGTTTCTTGGCACCAAAACTCAACTGCAGTCGCCAGAGGAAGTGGGCTGCTTCTTTTCAAACTGATTTTGATTCAATTAGCAAATTTTAGTGCTTCCTTTGTCATACAGAAATGAATTCAAAGTAAAAGTAAATAATATGATACTATTTCTTAGTAAGGCTCATTATTCTATCGATAAGAAGAAGAATTATCTTAGCCAATCAGCAACGAGTAGAGCTGGAAGAGGGCGGGGCATCAGTAGGGGGCGGGGCATAAGAGAATTAGTCAAACGCTACCAGTATAGTTCTTGAAATTTGCTCATTCTTGATGCTGTCCTGAAAATGACATTTACCTTAATTGTGCAGCCTGTGAGCCACTGTTACTGTAATGCATTACCAATAAATAAATGTTTTTTTGTTAAATCTGTTTACTCATTGTTTTTAGCTGTTTGGCTGTGACAACCCTTGTTTGATTTGTCAAGGTAATGGCAGAGGGGATTGTCATAAGTGTTAAACTTAACCTATCCTGCAGTTGGGAAATTGGGAAACGAAATCCATCTTTGATTACGTAGAGTAAAGTTTCTTCCATTGCACTGGAAACAAACTTAACAGCTTAACTCCTCAATGGTCATGGGTTCAGGAATTTGCATGCACCCCTGGCCATCCCCAGAACAGTTTTTGAAGTTATAAAATCAATTTATTTTTCTTAAAGGTGTGAAGACAATTACCTGGCTCACCCAGCAATCTGTTTTTTAGCTTCCTAAATCCATCCTGTGATTCGCCATGATTCGCAAGAGAGTTCATAAAATTACGGTGCATGTGCCATATAGGCGAAAACATGAGATTAAACGACCGCCTGACTGCTTGGGATGGTAGTGCTGAGTCATATAAACATACCAGTGACCTTCATCCCCTTCCCATAATTGTTCAGTTTTTTTTTATAGCTCACACTAACTCGACATCACTCGCACCGGTACAATAAAGGGTTCAACACCGGGGGTTATGAAGGGGTAAATGGAGTACATTACTGTTTGCATCACTACTCTCCCACATATACAGTAAAACCTCGATATAACGGACTTCAGTAGACCGGAATTCGCTTTTATCGGACTCGAGGAGCTGCCGGACTAAACCCCTATATATCGGAAAAAGTCCAATATAGCCAGAAAGCAGTCCGGACTGCCTGACAACTTCAGCTATGTTCACCACAATAAGACAAGTAAAAGACATGTTTTTCAGTGCATAGTACAGTATTATTATACCATTTGATTAATGTAGTGAAGGTATAACACAGTACAATACTGCAATGGTGGTGAAAACTACTGATTCAATCCGGACTAATGTCTGATATATCAGAAAAAGTCCGGATTAGCAGGGGTAAGTCTGGGTGTCGCTTTTATCGGAAAATCGCATATTTCGGACTGGCCTGAGCCCCAATTAGTCCGTTATAATGAGGTCTTACTGTACACACAAAAACAAGCAAAATAGTGAGTGCTGAATGTACCAGTTCAATTCATATTCCTGCAGTGTATTTTCTATATTTTTCTGACTGCAGTCAACCCTTAACATCCGCATTTTTAATGTTCACGTTTTTAAATATCTGTGGGTGGATATAACATACACGGTTTTAAATATCCGCGGGTGGATACAGTAACAGGGCCGGATTCACTAAAACATTTTATCTCGTTGAACTCTGCTGACACTGTTCACTGCAAATATAACGTTATCCCAGGCATAGTTCATGACTGTTTTAGTGATGGCATTATGCAGTGAATAAAATAAAACTCTCTTCTTTTTGGCAACTTCATTTACTAATGCCAGTAATTCATCAAGGGAAAAGTTAGGATGGGCTGAGAGTATTTCTTTTCTTCCATGTTCTCCTTTGCAATCTTGGCGGCAAAGGGCTTTGTTGTGTTTACCAGCTCATGTAAGGGGAAAGCTTCGTGATTGGTTGGTCATACCAAAGCTTTGTGTTTAAGAGTCTCCGTCATTGGCTAATCGGAAATTGGCTGCTAACAGTTGAAATGCCTGATGAACCTGATGACCCCTCCTCTCATCGCCGAGGACAAGTAAAGTGAAAATTTTAACTGCTTTTATAGCTTTTCTTGCTCTTATTACTGTATTGTTTGTAAAGATGTACTGTACATAGGAAATGGGGGTTGCCGTTACTCGCAGAACATTTGTTTTTGTTGTTGGGAGTGTCGATGACGTGGAGGAGGGAGCTGGGATGAGTTGTCAGAAGAGACTATCCAGTAGTATTCATTATTTATAACAGTTTTAGTGTTTTTTTATTAAAGTGGTTGTAAACATGCACATAGTTTTTCTTTTATTTATATAAGGAAATGGGGAGTCCAGGGGTGTTTTTAAAGGGGGCAGCAGATATCCGCGGATTTTTAACATACACGGGTGTCTCCGTTACCTAACCCCTATAGATGTTAAGGGAGCATTGTATTTTTTTTAAGGAAGAACTGGCTCTGTCGGATATGATTATGTGATCGTACAGAACGTGGTGGATGTTTTTGACGTATCTGATAGAGCCAGGATTCCGGGGTCTTGAATGATAAGCAAATGGAAGTGTGGCCCATTGGATTGAGAGCAAATTTGGTCTTTCTGGACATTGGTACTCCTCACCCCGCCCTAGGGTGGGAAAGGAGGTCCAGATTATATTTTCTGTATTTTTCTGACGTTTTTAACCCGTTGAGAGCGATAGGCCTAATTTGAGACTTATCAAGAGTCGAAAGCGATAGGCCTCAAATGAGCTCAATTTTCAAATGTGTACCAAAACTGCACTATGAGGAGTAGGTGGCTATGGAAGATAGTGGTCGGTGGCAACTCTCGATACCACCCACACAATGCCCCATATACATTCATACGTTCAGAATACGCGCACGTGCAGACACCTTGGAGCGCGTGCAAACTTAAATTTTCCTCCTGTGATGCACCAGGGCACCACACTAGGCACAAGGAGATCTGCACACACACACACACACACACACATGCACGCACGCACGCACACACACGAGAGAGAGAGAGAAAGGGGATCTTCACACACACACACGAGAGAGAGAGAGAATAAATACAGAAATGACAGAACCATCGTCCCTTCCGATGACGAGATAGGCATAACATGGGTCCCTCTTTCATTCTCTCATTCTTCAATCCCTCCCTCCTTTCTCGGAGAGAGAGAGAGAGAGTTACAAGTAAATTGTATAATATAGTAAAACCTCGATATAACGGACTTCAGTAGACCGGAATTCGCTTTTATTGGACTCGAGGAGCTACCGGACTAAACTCCTATATATATCGGAAAAAGTCCGATAAAGCCAGAAAGCAGTCCGGACTGCCTGACAACTTCAGCTATGTTCACCACAATAAGACAAGTAAAAGACATGTTTTTCAGTGCACAGTATAGTTTTATTATACCATTTGATTAATGTAGTGAAGGTATAACACAGTACAATACTGCAATGGTGGTGAAAACCACTGATGCAATCCGGACTAATGTCTGATATATCGGAAAAAGTCCAGATTAGCAGGGGTAAGTCTGGATGTCGCTTTTATCGGAATTTCGCATATTTCGGACTGGCGTGAGCCCCCATTAGTCCGTTATAGTGAGGTCTTACTTAATTGTATGCTTTTTCGGCAGTGCGTAAGGTAATTTATCGTAATTTGAGAGAGAGAATAAATACAGGAATGACAGAACAGTGTCCCTTCAAATGACAAGATGGGCATAACATGGGTCCCTCTTTCTTTTTCTCATTCTCCAGTCCCTCCCTTCTTTCTCGGAGAGAGAGAGAGAGCTACGAGTAAATTGTACAATAAATGTATGCTTTTTTGGCAGTGCGTAAGGTAATTTATCGTAGTTTGAGAGAGAGAGAGAGAATAAATGCTGGAATGACAGAACCAGCGTCCCTTCAAATAACGAGATAGGCATATCATGGGTCCCTCTTTCATTCTCTCATTCTTCAATCCCTCCCTTCTTTCTCAGAGAGAGAGAGAGAGTTACGAGTAAATTGTATAATGAATGTATGCTTTTTCGGCAGTGCGTAAGGTAATTTATCATAGTTTGAGATTGAGAGGGATGATTGTACAGTAATCACATGATCCATGCCACCTCACCACGGGTGGTGGGTCGCTCGTGCCACCAGCTGTTCATCTTCTGGCCATTTTATTTCACCACCACATGACTTTATGTGGTCATATATATATATTGCCGGATGTGCGCGAACATTTCTAAGACGATGATGTGTGTTTCATTCATTTCTGTAAGACTCAAAATTTCGGCCAAATCATCGCTTGGCACCAGGTACCTAAGAAACCATTGTCGCTCTCCATGGGTTAAGGAAGAACTGGTTCATTAGTGTAGTCCTTGATTAGTGAGTTCGGGAATTATGGTGTTCTACTGTAGTAATAAAATATGCAGACAAAGAATATGGTGAGGATAGTAAGAGCATGAAAAATAAAGAAAAAGGTGAGGATTCTGGTAAGTCAGAGGTTTTTGGAACAGCTTAGAGCCTGTGTTGGCTCGTGTCCGAGAGGTGGTTGGGGTTTATTGCTCACATAATGCCACTCAGGTATGAGTGAGACTGGTCACTCTCATCTTAAATGTCAGGACCAACTTGCCTAGCCCCGGGTTCCTACGCTTCATATGGGGCGACGTAGGATTGGATGATGGATGGATGGATGGATTTTCCTTAACAGAATTATACTAGGGTTAATGGAAATTTTTCTTTAAATAGGTCAAATAAATACTGAAGAAAAGTCCCCCTCCCCCCCCCCAGGGAGAAATAGCTAATTAGTGGAGTTGTTAGTTATGAGTTTGGCAGTTATGGGGTTCTACTGTGTATTTATGACAATTGTGCAAAGGATTCTTTTTTTTTCTTTAATGCAAGGGAGAAGGAACCAAAGGCCATGGGCCCGCAAACTGTTCCCTCCAAGAATAAACAAAAACAATACAAAAGAGAGCCAAACTCAAGATCCTTTCATTTCGAGATGCCTGGACACACTGCATCAGAAAGACTATAGGAAGTAGGAAATACAGAGGAAGACAGTTCCAGAGTTGACCAGTTGCATAAATGAAGGACTGGTAGTAATGGTTAACTCTTGCTTTAGAGTGTTGGACAGAAAAAGGATGAGAGGTTGTTGCTAGATGGGTACTACATGCCCATTGTAGAGGTAGAGGGATGCAAGAAGACAGTTCAAAGGAACAGTGGCCATTGAAGTAGTGATAGAAAAGAGATAAAGATGCAACAGTGTGGTGAAGAGACAGGTTGAAGGGAGCTAGTAAGAGGAGGAGAGTTCATGAGATGAAAAGCCTTTGACTCCACCCTATTGAGAAGGGCTGTATGTGGGGAGCCTTCCCACACGTGAGAGTTGTACTCCAAACGGGCGAATAAAACCCGTGTACAAAGTCAACAACTGTGCAGGGGTAAAGAAGGTTTGGAGTCAGCTTAGCACACGAAATCTCTTAGAAGCAGATTTCGCAACAG
>JAGKTI010002013.1:12184-26577 GCA_018397915.1 Birgus latro
TATATATATACTGTGTGTATATATATATATATATATATATATATATATATATATTTATATAAAAGAGGAGGCTGTAGCACCAGCTGATCAGGATGGTACTCCCAAAAGGGAATGGGAATGCTGCTGACAGGGAGACTGAAGCTCCTGTTTCACTAGCTACCTAACCACCCCCCTTTGCTGACCTTTTCAGTGTGACACTAACATGGAGAGTACACCAGCATACTCTCCCACACACTTCCTCTATCTCATACACTACATCACAAGTGCATTACTTATCACACAACATACCCCACTATGTCACAGAGGTTGATGCCAGCAAGGGCATGCGGCCAAAAAACTTTGCTCCGCTACCTAGTGGCAGACCTTTTGAGGGGAGGCGTGGTGAGGGCTTGCCGGCATAGATGGTGGGACAGGGGTGGGATGAGGTTCGAACCTGTGCTAGAGGGTACAGGGCTTTGCGGTTCCCAGGCTGCAGCTTCCGCCCAATAGAGATGGGCCCAAACCTGGGAGTAGCACCCTAGGAGGCTGACCTATCAATGGGTGTATAATGGCAGGGCAGTTACAATGCCTAGGTGCACTTGGAGGGTGTCCCTGTAGCTGTCCTGGCAGGGTGCCCTGAGGCCAATACCACAGCCACTGGTCAAGGCTGGTGGGCTAGGGGTCCTAGATCCATTGCCTGGGCCTGTGACTGTCTTCCCTTCTTATTTTACTGATTATGATCAAGTTCTATCTATCTATCTATTGCCAGACGCCTTAATCCCGCACGGGGTGGCCACAAACAAATCGCCTCCATGTCAATCTGTCCCCTGCCATTTCACTACCATGCTCCCAACTCACACCCCCCTCTCTCATATACCTCTCCACTCCATCCCTCCATCTCATCCTCGGCCTCCCCCTCCCTCTCGCCCCCTCCACCTCACTCACATACACTCTCCTCGTCAGTCTTTCACTCTCCATCCTCTCCACATGCCCAAACCACCTTAACGTGCTTCTCCTAACACTTCCCATCACATCCTCAACCACACCACAACGCTCCTTCACTTCCTTATTTGTTAGTCTGTCTCTCCATATGACTTCACATGCTCCTCTCAAATAACTCATTTCCACTGCTCTCACTCTTGACTTCTGTCCTTCCAACAGGGTCCAAGCTTCACTTCCATATGCCAAAGTTGGTATCACAATACTGTCATGTAACAACTTTTTCACTTCCATGCTCACTTCCCTGTTTCTTATCACTGCTTTCAACGAACCAGCAACCTTCCTTCCCTGCTGCACCCTTTCGAGCACTTCACCCTCCAGACTTCCATCCTTACTCATCACACTGCCCAAGTACTTAAATTCACTCACATTCTCCATATCCTTCTCACTGCACATTCACTGGCTTCACTTCTCTCGAAGACCATCACTTTACTCTTCCCCACATTCACCTTTAGATTCCGTTTCTTACACACTCTCCCAAACTCATCTACCAAGCCTTGCAGCTCCCCTTCGTCTTCGCTCAACAACACAGTATCATCTGCAAACAACAGTACAGGGAGTTTCCAAACACTGCCCTCTCTCACTAGGGCCGCTCCAACATCCACTGCCCGACCTTGTATCTCTTTTATAACCCCATCCATATACAGATTGAACAACCATGGAGACATGACACATCCTTGTTTCAATCCAACCTTCAAATGGAAAGATTCACTCAGTTTGCCATCCACATGCACTGCAGCCTTAGCACCCTCATACATACTCTTCACTGCCTTCAGCAACTTCCCATCCACTCCATATAATACTTAATACCTTCCACAGACCTTGTCTATCCACCCTGTCATATGCTTTCTCCAGATCCATAAAGGCTGCATACAACTTCTTGCCCTTCTCTAGAAACTTTTCCACTAAGGATCTAAGAATGAATATCTGGTCTACACAACCTCTTCCCTTCCTAAAACCTCCTTGTTCTCCTCCAACTAATTCCTCAGTAATTTCCCTAACTCTGTCAATAAGTATCCTACCATATACTTTTCCTATTACACTGAGAGTTAAGAATCTAATTCAAAGCAAGCCTGAGGACGTTAAATCACCCAGAGGAATCAAAGTGGCTTCGTGGAATGTGGGAAGTGTGAGGGGTACAGCGGGGGAAGTGGTTGAGGTAATGAGTAGGAGGTGGCTGGATGTGGGATGTGTGCAAGAAGTCCGGTATAGGGGTGGATCAGCCAGAAAAACTGCTGGGAGGAATTGTTGCTATAAGTTGTTTTGGCAGGGTAGGATAGATGGATATGAAGGCGTGGGTGTGTTGCTTAGGGAAAATGGTTGGAATATGTCAGGAATGTTATGAGAGTAAGTGATATGGTAATAGTACAGTAGTGAAATTTTCTTCAGAAGGATGGTGTTTGCAATTGTATTGACATATGCTCCACAGCCAGGTTTGGAAAAGGAAGAGAAGGATAGAGTTTGGGATGACTTAATAGGTGTAGTAAGTGGTATGGAGGGGGGGGGGTGATTTATATGGCCATGTAGGTGAAGCAGCTCAAGAATATGAAGGAATACATGGAGGATATGTATATGATACAAAAAATGAGTCTGGGGAGGCAATGAACATGATTGTGTGCAAAACACATTTTAGGAAAAAAGAAAGTATGGAAGGTTGATTATGTACGAATCTGGGGGAAATAGCAGACAGACAGACTATTTCCTGGTCAGGAAGGCTGACAGGAGGTTGGTTTCGTTTTTGAAGGCTCCAACATGCTTGCATGCTTCGGCCTTGGTCACCTAATGGCGGTTCTCCATGCTGCTCGATCCCTGGCAGCCTCCCTGTTCAGTCCCTTAACCCTTAAGTCACACTTAATGACCTCGTCCCATGTCTTTCTCAGTCTACCCCTCCAAACCCCTCCCCCAATATTAACACCTCTCACCTTCTGTACCCAATTATCATCCCCCATCCTCTCCACATGTCCAAACCACCTCAGCCTACCTCTCCTCAACACAACACCAATACACTCCAGTCCCATCCTACCTCTCAACTCTTCCATCGTAAACCCAGCCCCCCCAGGCCTTGCACGCAGGGACGCACTGCACATCCACCTAATCATTGTCATTTCTGTTCGTTTAAACCTGCGAATATCCTCTTCCTTTACTGCCCAGGTCTCACTACCAAACAGCATCACACTCCTAACACATGCTGGATACAAAAACCCCTTAGCACATAAGGAGAGTCCTCTCAATGTCAGGAGAGGCAACAGCTCCCTGAACTTCTTCCAACCACTTCTCACCCTAGCAACCGAGCTAAATCCAGCCCCACCTCCAGCACATAACATGTCTCCCAAATAACGAAACTTCTCCACACACTCAAGAGACTCACCTGCAAGTTCAACCCTCTCATGCCTAACAATCTCCACCTGCTCTCCCCGACACGTCGCACACATGAAATCAGCATCATCTCACAGTCTACCTCTAATACCACTACATCTCTTGTGCACCCATCTATCACAAACACTACACAAGATGGAATTACTTCCCACACCCTTGTGGCAAACTGCACATGGCCACTCTTCCTCTCCTCTGATTGTACCGCCCCAACCCTAGATATCATCACTTGTTTTATCTACATTTACCCTTAAGCCCTTGTACCCCATACCATCTCTCCACTTCTTAAATCTTTCCTCCGCCTCCTTTTCATTCTCTGCAATCAACACTAAATCATCAGCATATAACATCTCCCATGGGAGTCCATCTCTGAAGTCACGTGAGAGGGCTTCAAGCACCATGATAAACAACAAGGGACTCAAAACTGACCCCTGATGCACACCAACATTCACGGAAAACTCATCACTCAAAGCTCCATTCACTCTTACCTGGGTGTGAACACCCATGTGCATGGCCAAAACCACCCTAACCAGCCATTCTTCCAACCCTAGCTTTCTCATTGCCCACTTTACCACCTCTCTAGGGACTCTGTCAAAGGGCTTTTCCAAATCAACAAAAACAAAATACAATTCCCTTTTCTTGCCAATATATTTTTCCTGAAGCTGTCGAACAATGAATATGGCATCAGTGGTCCCCCTGCCTGGCATAAACCCAAACTGCATCTCATCGATATTCACTCTTTCTCTAATCATACCTTCTAGAACTCTCTCCATTACTTTCATTATCTGATCTAAGAGCTTTATACCTCTGTAATTTCCCCTTTCCAGGGCATCACCCTTTCCTTTGTACACATTTACAATTACACTCTTCAGCCAATCATCTGGGACGACACACTCATATATAATCATATTTATCAGGTCAGTGACTAACCTCACCCCAGTATCTCCTGAGGCATTCAACATTTCAGCAGTCAACCCAGACACACCTGCTGCCTTCCCCACCCGCATCCTGCCTATTGCCTGACTCACAGTAGCAGCATCAATCAAAGGCCAAGGGCCAAACACTGGATCAGCGGGCTCCAAACCTTCTCTATCCCAATCAAACTCCTCATTCAACAATCGGCTATAATGCTCTCTCCATGCATCTTTAATATCCTCACTGTTCACCACTACCCTTCCATCATCATTCTTCACACACTGCTCACCTACAATGTCCCGATTATCCCTCTTCACCTGATTTGCCACCATAAAAATCATATTTTTCCTTTCTCCATGATTTAGATTATCAAGTAAATGTCTCTGTGACTCAGACTTCGCCCTGTATACCTCTCTTCCAGCCCTGCACTTGGCAGCCAACTACTCCTCCCTATTACCACCATTCTTCCATTCCCGGAAAAGCCTTCTTTTCTCCTTAACTGCAGCTTCTACACCCTCATCCCACCACCAAGTTACTTTATGTCTTGGTGGGCCTCTTGTCCAACCGCATATTGCATCGGTAACTCTCAAGAGGTTGTTCTTAAGGGCTCTATACTGTTCATTAATGCCTCTATCTACGGCTTCCTGTTCAGCCACCACTCTCCTCATCTCACTATAAAAGGCATCCCTTACTGATTGGTTTCCCAGCTTCCATATTTTCCTCCTAGGTACATATGTCCTCCTTCTCATCACTCGTTCCTAAAGCACCATGTCACAAATCAACAGTTTGTTCCGCTGCACACACTCCTCGCTTCCTATAACTTTAACATCCCTCACTAATCTCCTATTAACCCTCCTGACCAGAAAATTATCTATCTGACTACTATTTCCCCCAGACTCGTACGTAATCAACCGGCTGATTCTTTTCCTAAAATGTGTGTTGCACACAATCATGTCCGTAGCCTCCCCACTCTCGAGTATTCTTTCCCCTTCCGCATTCCTCACACCATATGCACATCCTCCATGGACTCCTTCATAACCTTGAGTTGCTTCACCAACATGACCATTTAAATCCCCTCCCAGAACCACTACCTCATCATCACCCATACCACTCACTACACGTATTAAATCATCCCAAAATCTATCCTTCTCTGCGTCATCCAATCCTACCTGTGGAGCATATGCCGATAAAACTGAAATCATTTTCTGCCCGATCAAAATTTTCACTACTAATATCCTAGCACTTACTCTCATAACATTCATGACACATTCCACCCATTTCTCTGCAACCAACACTCCCACACCCCGATATTCGTCAGTTCCCCCCTGCCAAAACTACTTATAGTAGCAATCCTTCCCAACAATCTTTCTGGCTGATCCACCTCTGTACCGGACTTCCTGCAAACATGCCACATCCACCCACCTCCTACTGAATGCCTCAACGACTTCCCCTGCTCTTCCTCTCAAACTTCCCACATTCCACGAACCCACCCTAAACCCCCTGGGTGATTTGCTGTCCTCAGGCTTGCTTTGGTGCTTGTTTTTGTAGTTCATAGTCAGTAAGATAAAGGGGGGTAATCATTCCAAAGGCCCGACCCATTGCACAGACCCAGGTCCAGGCAATGGATCTGGGACCCCTAGCCCACCAGCTTACCAGTGGCTGTGGTAGTGGCCTCGGGGCACCCTGCCAGGACAGCTGCAGGGACACCCTCCAAGCGTGGCTTGGCACTGCAACTGTCCCGCCATTATACACCCACTGATAGGGCAGCCTCCTGGGGCGCTACTCCCAGGTTCAGGACCTCTCTATTGAGCGGAAGTGGCAGCCTGGGAACCGCAATGCCCTGTACCCTCTAGCACAGGTTCGAGCCCCATCTCACCCCGGACCCATGATCTATGCCGGTGGAACCCCAGTCAAGCCTCCCCCCAAAGTCCGCCACTAGGTAGCGGGGGCAAAGTTTTCTGGCCGCATGCCCTTGCTGGCGTCAACCCCTGTAACGTAGTGGGATACGTTGTGTAATATGTAAAGCGCATGTGGTATAGTGCATAGGATAGTTAGAGGAAATGTTTGGGAGCGTATGCTGGTCTACTCTCCATGCTACTGTCACACTGAAAAGGTCAGCAAAGGGGGATGGTTAGGTAGCTAGTGAAACAGGAGCTCCAGCTCTCCCTATCACCAGTATTCCCATTCCCCTCGGGAGTACTACCCTGTTCGGCCCGTGCTACAGGGAGGAAGAAGTGTGTGCAGCAACACAAGTTAGTGATATGTGACATGGAGCTTAAGATGCAGGTAATGAAAAATACTACGCACCTAGGAGGAAACTATGGAAGTTGAAAAACCAAGCAGTAAGGGATGCCTTATATAACGAGATGAGGAGAGTGAAGGCTGAACAGGGAGACATGGACAGAAGTGTTAATGAACAGTACAGAGCCTTCAAGACCAACCTCTTGAGAGTTACTAATTCAGTATGTGGATGGACAAGAAGCCCACCATGACAATACAGTGACCTGATGGTGGGACGAGGGTATGGAAGCTGCAGTTAAGGAGAAAAGATGGTTCTTCTGGGAATGGAAGAGTGGTGGTAAGAAAGAGGAATACTTGGCTGCCAAGCGTAGTCACAGAGACTTTTACTTGATAACCCAAATTGTGTGGAAGGGAAGAATATGATATATAAGGTGGCAAATCAGATGAAGAGGGAGAATAGGGATATCATGGGTGAGCAGTGTGTGAAGAATAATGAAGGAAGGGTTGTAGAGAACGGTGGGGATATTACAGACGCACGGAGAGAGCATTACAGCCAGTTGTTGAATGAGGAGTTTGGGACAGGGAAGGTTTGCAGCCAGTAGATCCAGTGTTAGGCCCTTGGCCTTTGATTGACGCTGCTACTGTAAGTGAGGCAATAGGCAGGATGCAGGTGGGGAAGGCAGCAGATGTGTCAGGGTTAACTGCTGAAATGTTGAAAGCCTCAGGAGATACAGGAATGAGGTTAGTCACTGACCTGATAAATACAATTATATAAGAGTGTGTTGTCCAAGATGACGGGCTGATGAGTGTAACTGTAAATGTGTACATGGGGATGGGTGATGCCCTGGAAAGAGGAAATTATAGAGGCATAAATCTTTTAGACCAGATAATGAAGGTATAATCAGAGAAAGAGTGAATATTGATAAGATGCAGTTTAGGTTTATGCCAAGCAAGGGGACCACTGATGCCATATTCATTGTTCCACAGCTGCAGGAAAAGTATATAGGAAAGAAATGGGAACTGTACTTTGTTTCTGTTGACTTGAAGAAAGCCTTTGACAGAGTCCCTAGAGAGGTGATGAAGAGGGCAGTGAGAAAGCTTGGGATTGGGAAGTGGCTGGTTAGGGTTATTACGGCCATGTATGTGGGTGATCACATCCAGGTAAGGGTGAATGGAGATTTGAGTGATGAGTTTTCCATGAATGTTGGTGTGCATCAGGGGTCATTCTTGAAATCCTTGTTGTTTATCATGGTACTTGAAGCCCTCTCATGTAAGAAACAGACTACTATGGGAGATGCTGTATGCTGATAATTTGGTGTTGATTGCAAAGAATGAAAGGGAGGCAGAGGAAAGATTTAGGTGATGGAGAGATGGTATGTGGCACAAGGGTTTAAGAGTAAATGCAGATAAAACAAAAGTGATGGTATCTAGGGCCGGGGGCAGTACTGTCAAAGAAGAGGGAGAGTGGCCATGAGCAATTTGTCACAGGAACGTGAGAAGTAATTTTATTTTGTGCAGTGTTTGTGATAAATGGGTGCATACGAGATGTAGTGGTATCAGAGGCAGACTGCGAGATAATGCTGATTTCATGTGTGCGGTGTGTTGGGGAGAGCATATGGATATTGTCAGGTGTGAAAGGACTGAACTTGCTGATAAGTCTCCTTCCTCTTCTGTCTTTCTTTACTTCATTCTTTCCTCGTCCTTCTGCCTATGGGTGACTTTACACTCCCTCGTTTGTCTTTCTTTCCTTCATTCTTGCCTCTTCCTTCTGCCTATGGGTGACTCTACACTGAGTGACAAGACGAATGGTTTCCTGTACAGCAGGAAACCATTTACTATGCTGGGTGGTAGCCATATAACCAAATTATGGCGCCTAGTGGTTTAGTGGGTAATTACGGCACTCCAATCGGATTGAGCCGGTGAAGGATTATATCCAAGGGGTGGTTGGGGTGTATTGCTCACGTAATGCCATTCAGGGATGAGTGAGGCTGGTCACTCTCATCTTAAATGTCAGGACCAACTTGCCTAGCCCTGGGCTGCTACACTCCTCATGGGGCAATGTAGGATTGGATGATGGATGGATGGATGGAAAGGATTAAACTTGCTGATAAGTCTCTTGAGTGTGTGGAAGTTTTTTTTATTTGGGAGACATGTTATGTGCTGGAGGTGGGGCTGGAGCTAGCTTTGTGGCTAGAGTGAGGAGTGGTTGGAAAAAATTCAGGGAGCTTTTGCCTCTCCTGACACTGAGAGGGCTCTCCATCCGTGCTAAGAGATTTCTGTATGCAGCATGTGTTAGCAGTCTAATGCTGTATGGTAGTGAGACCTGGGCAGTAAAGGAAGAGGATGTTCACATGCTCAAACGTACAAAAATGGCAATGATTAGGTTCATGTGCAGAGCATCCTTGAGTGCAAGACCTGGGAGGGGGGGCTAGGTTTACAATGGAAGAGCTGAGAGGTAGGATGGGACTGGAGTGTATTGGCATTGTGATGAGGAGAGATAGATTGAGATGGTTTGGGCATGTGGAGAGGATGGTGGATGATAATTGGGTGCAGAAAGTGAGGTGTTAATGTTGGGGGTAGGGTAGTGAAAGGCAGACCAAAAAAGACCTGGGACTGGGTCACTGAGTGTGACCTTAGGGTTAAGGGACTAAACAGGGAAGCTGCCTGAGATCGAGCAGCATGAAAAGCCACCATCAGGTGACCAAGGCCAACGCATCATGTTGGAGTCTTCAAAAAAGAAAAAGAAAACGAAATCACTATGTAGAGATAAACTGCACACACACACACACACACACACACACACACACACACACACACACACACACACACACACACACACACACACACCTCAATTATCTGTCGTCACAATTTCTGTCCTATCGCATTATCCAGCGCTTTCCGCTTGGCTGTTTTATAATAATATCTGGCAAAATCAAGCAATATCCAGTTCAGAAACAAGAAGCAATAGGTGGTACTATGCATTTTTCTGCAGTAATGGGTATCACCTGGCTCAAACTTGAAACTCAATTGGCACACGGGCAGACCCCGCAACACATGCCAGTCAATTGCAATGTGTTGCAGGAGTGGCCCACCCAACATGCCAAGCCAACCTTTGCCCTTTCATTCGCTCTAACGGATGCTGAACATTGAGGACTTACTGGTGCCTTGTGTATTTGAGACCCATGCGGTGGCTACCCTCCAGTACTGTGGCTTAGCCTGTGACCCCCATGCCTCTCTCATTGCTGTAGACCTCCTTTGTGGTACCTTATTGCTCCTTGCCCTAGTGCTCTGACTATTGCAGATTAGTTCTGCATGATGGGTGAGTTTGTGGCTTTTATGGAGGTGCCCTGGCTGCTGCAGGTCCTGTTTGCATTCTGTCTGATACTGTATCAATGATGTATTGAACTTTATGCATTAATATAATGGTTTACTCATGGGTAATACGGTAGGGAAGTTTTTAGGATACAGGGTCAAGATGGACAGCTTAGGGTGGTGACATATTATCCAGCTCAGTGTCAAATGGATAGTGGACTGGGGATACCAACACAATATCTGGCATTTTGCAATATCCAGGGGTTGGTTTGGCTGAATTACAGCAGATACTTGAGACTATCTATCTACTGCCAGACGTCTTAATCCTGTATGGGGTGGCCACAAACAAATTGCCTCCATATCACCCTGGCCCCCAACATTTTGCTGCCCTCCTCCCAGCTCACACTCCCCTCTCTCATATACCTCTCCATTTCTTCCCTTCATCTCATATTCCATCTCCCTCTCCCTCTTCTTCCCTCCAACTCACTCACATACACTCTCCTTGTTAGTCTCTCTCTCTCTCCATCCTTTCCACATGGCCAAACCACCTCAATGTATTTCTCTTATTGCTTTCTATCACATTAACATCCACATCACAACACTCCTACGCTTCCCCATTTTTCGGTCTGTCTCTCCATGTAACTCCACATGCTCCTCCTAAATAACCCATTTCCACTGCTCTCACTCTTGACTTGTGTCCTTCCAATGAGGCCCAAGCTTCGCTTCCATCTGTTAGAATTGGTATCACAATACTATCATGCAGCAACTTTTTAACTTTCATGCTCACTTCCCTATTTCTTATCACTGCTTTCAAAGAACCTTGTTGTATTTTCACATACTTCACTCTCCAAACTTCCACCCTTACTCACGACACTACCCAAGTACTTAAATGCACACAAATTTTCCATTTCATCATCCAACCTCACTGTGCATTAAGTGACTGCATTTCTCTTGAAGACTATAACTTTACTCTCCTTACATTCACCTTTAGATTCACCAAGCCTTTTAATTCCCTTTCATCTTTACTTCACAAAAGAGTATCATTTGCAAACAACAGTACAGGAAGTTTCCAAATGCTGCCTTCTCTCATTAGGGCTGCTCCAACATCCATTGCCTTACCTTGTATCTCTTTTATGACTCCCATCCTTATATGGATTGAACAACCATGGAGACATGACATATCCCTGTTTCAATCCAGCATTTAGACTGAAAAATTCATTCACTCCACCATCCACACACACACACTGTAGCCTTAGCACCCTCATACATACTCTTTATGGCATTCAGCAGCTTCCCATTTAATCCATATATTCTTAATATTTTCCAGAACCCTTGTCTATCCACTGTGTCACGTGCTTTCTCCAAATCCATGAAGGCCGTATACAACTTCTTTCCCTTTTCTAGAAACTTTTCCACTAAAATCCTAAGGATGAATATCTGATCTACACAACTTTCTTCCTTCCTAAAACCTCCCTGTTCTTCTCCAACTAATTCCTGTTATTTCCCTAAGTCTGTCAATAAGTATCCTACCATATAATTTTCCTCTTACTCTCAAAAGACAAATACACCTATGATTATCACATGCTTTTTTCCCCCCCTTTTCCTTTGTACTGGGAAATAATTATACTGTACCTGACTTCCAATCTTCCAGGGACTCTACCTTCCTCCCAAGCCAATCAGCACATTTTCCATATCCAATCTACTACTATCTCTCCTCCATGCTTCATCATTTCACCACACACTCCAACTGGGGATGTTTACCCATGTTGACTTTCTTCACTGCTTCCACTACTTCCATCCTACTGATCTCTTGCTCCCTTCTCACCTCCCTCCTTCCCCCAGCCATTCCCCAGCCACTTATACCCATGTTACTTTCATTCTCTGTGTCAGATCCTTAAAGTGTTCTCTCCATCTGCTCACTGTATCTCCCTTCTCCAATCTACCATTTTTAACTTTCACTCCCCTGCTAGCTTCTTTATCACCCTGTCTAACTCTCTTTACCTCCTTCCACCGTATTTTCTTATATTCCCTCCATTGTACACTCTCTCCTTGAGAGACTACTCTGTGTGTGTGTGTGTGTGTGTGTGTGTGTGTGTGTGTGTGTGTGTGTATACAGTATATACATATATATATTGTATATATAGTAAAACTTATAAAGAAATAAATAACCTGGTAAATTAAAAAAGACAATGGCTATAACAAACTCTTGGAACACACAAGTCACACCGGACGGTAGAAAGAAAATCCTTATTACATCTCTCCCCTCCGCCTTTTTCTCCTTGATGTCCACATCAAATTACAGAGAAGCTGTCCAATAAAGGTCTACCAGTATCAATAAGGCTATCTGCCAGTTCTTCCAATATACAGTAGCTACAAGCTTCATGGAAAGAAATATGTAATACTTTGGAACACATATTTGAAGGCTCAAACATACAGAAATGACAATGATTAGGTGGATGTGAAGTGCATCCTTGAATGTGAAGCCTGGGGGGGCTAGGTTTACGATTCAAGAGTTGAGAGGAAGGATGGGACAGGAGTGTACAGGTGTTCTGATGAGAAGGGGTAGATTGAGATGGTTTGGGCATGTGGAGAGGATGGAGAATGACAGTTGGTTGCAAGAGGTAGTCTAAAAAAGGCCTGGGATGATGTCATAGAGCGAGACCTTAGGGATAACAGACTGAACAGGGAGAGCTCCCATTAGATGACCATGGTCATTCCATGCAAGCATCCTGGAGCCATTATAAATGAAACAAAATGATGTCTTACTTATGATGGGAACTGCTTGTATGACAATCTCTGCTACAGGGTAATACAGCAGCCATATTGGCATCACAATCCTATTGCTGTTATTGTTTTTTCCCACCTTATATATGTGAGCAAATGGTTTGGGATGATGAATGCAAGGATGAAGTATAGCACCATAGTCTAGGTAAAATAGGAAAAAGATAAAAACAAATTACTAAAAACTAACTTACTATTTATGCCTCATCATCACATTGGTGCTCTCTCAACATTAATCAGTTACTTTTAAATGAAATTATATACATATACTGTACATTCTGTAACAAGAGGATTATTTTATTGCATACTGTTTCAGTTTTGAATCCAGAGTTATATATATATATATACCTCACCCCATATTCCGTTGGGGCGGAACGTATTGACGTTTTTTTTGCCGACGTCATTCTTTTTCGCGTTAAGTGAAGTAGGGTCAATACTACCCTCCCCTGCGATGTGAAATGAGCTGATGCTTTTTCAACGGGAGCTGGCAACCCTGCTTGATAGGTTTGGCATCACAGGAGCAAGCTCAGTAATGTTTGGGCAGCCACAGGAGGAGGATTGTCTCTGTGTGTGATGCACCATGAGGGCATGTTTTGACTCAAATAACACAGTTATTTGGTTACCTACCACATTCTCATCATGCCTAAAGTAACCACAAGCAAGGACAAATGTGTGGAAGTGATTACTTTATACAAAGCTGGCCACAAACTCCCATTTATTGCAAATCAGATGGTGTTAGACTGAGGACAGTGCAGAGACTGGTCAAGCGGTTCAAGGACAGTGGGGAGGCCATTCCTCCCACTCCACTTCCCAAGCCTGGGAGACCTCGTAAGACAACCTTCAGGACCCGTCAGCTGATCTCAAGGCAAGTTAGCAAGGATCCAAGGCTAACAGCACGGGATTTAAAAGAAAAGAACCCACAGTTGCTGGCAGATGTGTCTGTCAGAAGTGTGCAGCAGCTGTTGCATGACGATCTGGGCTACAGGAGTTTTTGTGCTCGTAAAAAACCACTGCTAACTGCACTTCAGAAGAAAAAGAGAGTAAATTTTTGTAAGAAATATCTTGCCTGGAGTGAGGAGCAATGGAAAACTGTGCTTTGGAGTGATGAGTCAACATTTACTGTCACTGGTACCCCTTCATCACGAGTGTACCGCAAACCAGGCAGTGACCCCCTGGATCCTAAGTACACTTCCAAGTTTGTTAAATACCCAGCCTCACTCATGGCTTGGGGCTGCTTTACATATTATGGTGTTGGTAGGTTGGTAATTCTACCTGCAAATGAAAAAGTGAACCAGAACAATTATTTGGAGCTCTTATGTGATGTTTTAAGTGACTCTTTTGATAAAACCAAGGCAAGAGTATTTATGCAAGATTCTGCCCCTGCACATGTTGCAAAGTCAGTGAAACAGTGGCTAACAGACTGTGAGGTTCCCTTTATTCGAGATTGGCCCGGAAACAGCCCAGATATCAATCCCATTGAGAATTTATGGGCGCACATGAAGCGGCAGCTGCGTAGTATGGACACATCATCTTTGCCTAAACTTGAGGCTGCAGCTATGGAGCAGTTTTAGTCCGTCTGTTCTGCAAAACTACGCCATCAGTCTCCCCAGACGCCTTAAGAAGATAATAAAGGTGAAGGGGAATGCCAGTAAATACTAAATTCAATGGTGAGTGTTAATTTATTTGTTTCTCCTTGCTAACCACAAGAATGTTTTCTTTTTTTAAGATGGCGTCAACACTTTCCGCGCCTACTGTATATATATATATATATATATATATATATATATATATAT
>JAGKTI010002013.1:30673-64736 GCA_018397915.1 Birgus latro
CAGTTATACCATGGTTTACAATGAAAATGTTCAAAAAGGAAATCATCAATCTTTTCCATCTCAGTCTAATAATCCCTATTAGTTAACCTTTATCTGACCGCTGTGAAATACTCAGCATGAGTAACACAATGCACAAAAGAAAACTACTATGTAATTGTAAAGTATATATCTAATGAGCTTCCTACTTCTCTTGAGATATGCAAAAAATTTTTACATATAATATGATATTAGAAAGGTCAGTCATCCATATGGATACAACCAATTACAGTAACTACAATCAAACACCTAGCCTGACCTTGGATGATGGTAATATGACAGGGTCAGTCATAATATGTGACATGATTGGGTCGAGGAACTCCTCTGGTGCATCTGCTGCAATATCTTCCTCGTCTGCCCTGGCCTGGTCAGCCACCTCTACTTTCAATCCCACTGCCTCCACTTCTTCTGCCAGTGAACCCCGACTTATCCGCCCTGCAGGGCAAGTACAAGTATGAATTGGTACAGAGGAAATGACAATACTTATTCTTTGCAGGGTGTACAGTACTATGGATGTGGAATTACATGACAGTACATTCTTGGATGTCTGGTAGTCTAATGACAGATCAATCAAGTCAGGAGTGAAGACTGTACCTTACAGAAAACAGTTCAAACCCATACAGAGAATGAATGTTTTTCTGCAATATAAAATGCTGCCACAACAGAAGATCAGTCTCCTTACTTTAAGGATATATCATTTTGTATCATCTACAGGAAATTAGTTAAAAACAAGGGCTTGTTGTTGCTGTTGCTGTTCAACCTTGGATCATCTGATTAAGTACACCCACTGGCCACAGGTATGTAACTGCTCCTATGGGGCTGTCCCATAGGTTCCCTACATTATTTATGTTATGTCTGCATTTTAATGTGGTATGTGCTGGGCAGTGCTCCATTATGTGTGTTATGTTGTACTGTACAGGTCTGTTCTACAAGCTGGACACGTATCATCTGTGATTCCACCCAACCTAAGTCTAAGCTGGTGGCTGATGGGGGTTGGTGATATCCTGATCTAAGCCTAGCTAGATGAATTCAATCATATCTACTTAAAGACACCTCCAAAGGGTGGATGTCAGGAGGGAAGAGCTTCTAAAACACTGTTCTGATTGAGGTGCTGTATTGCCAAGCATGTGAAGTGAGTGTGTGGGCATTACTTCGTTGATTTTTGGACCACAAAATTGATATTTCACATGAGCTAAAACCATGGGGTAAAAGTTTCATGTTTTCACAACAACCTGTGGATGTTTGAGCTCTGTCAAGCCATATTTGCTATTTTTTACTCAATATTTCTTCATGCAAGGCATATAATTAAATACAGTACGGTACCCCACCAAGCTTCAACTTACATAAGTAAACACTATATGTAATTTTTAGGAATTTCTGGGATTCTGCTCTTGACTTTGCTGTGACACAAGAAACCCTGATCTGTGAGACTAGATATGATGAAGGGTATATGTCAAAGGCTCCTGACATACAGAAATCGTCGGATATCATACAGACCCTAAGTGACATGGCCAGTAAAAGAGTAATCATCTCAAAGCTACGAAAGACGAGAAGGAAGCTATCAGACCCACACTCTGCACCTGCAACAAATTAAATGGTAACCTGGGTAGAAGTACAGTATATATATATGGAGGCTAAGGCAGTGATTCAACACAAATAAAAATAAAACCTAGGCTATGAATATTATAATGCTTTTGTTGCCTTCAAGAAGGCTTTTGTCAGAGTCCCTAGGGAGGTAGTAAGTGGCCGATGAGAGAGTTTGGGATTGAGGTGTGGTTGATTAGAGTGAATATGGCTAGGCATGTGGGTGATCACACCCAAAAGAGTGAATGGATATTTGAGTGATGAGTTTTCCATGAATGTTGGTGTGCATCAGGGGTCAGTTTTGAGCTGCTTATTGTTTGTTATGGTGCTTGAAGCTCTCTCACATGACTTGAAAAATGAACTCCCATGGGAGATGTTGTATGCTGATAACTTGAGTGTTGACTGTTGGGAATGAACGGGAGGTGAAGGAAAGATTTAGAAAGTGAAAAGACAGAATGGGGCATAAAGGTTTGAGAGTAAATGTGAATAAAACAAAAGTGATGATATCTACGGATGGTGGCAGTACTGTCAATGCAGACTGAGAATAACCAGGTGCGATTTGCCATAAGAGTGTAAGATGTAACTCCATCTTGTGCAGTATTTGTGATAAGTGGGTGCATACGAGATGTACATGTAGTGATATTAGAAGCAGACTGAGAGAGAAAGTTGATTTTGTGTGTGCAGTGTGTCGGGGAGAGCATGTAGAAACTGTTAGGCATGAAAGGATTGGTGTTACTGGTGTGTGGATGAGTTGTTTTTTTGGTGGACATGTTATGTGCTGGAGATGGGTCTAAAAATAGCCCTGTGGCTAGGGTAAGGGGTGGTTGGAGGAAGTTCAGGGGGCCGTTGCCTCTCCTGACAATGAGAGGGCTCTCCCTCCATGATAAGGGATTTTGAAAGTGGCATGCATCAGGAGTGTAAAGCTGTTTGATAATGTGACCTGGGAAGTAATGGAAGAGGATATTCATAAGCTCAAATATACACAAATGACAATGATTAGGTGAAGTGTAGTGTGTCCTTGAATGTGAGGCTTGGGGGGCTAGGTTAACGAATGAAGAGCAGAGAGGAAGAATGGGACTGGTGCGTATTGATGCTGACATGAGGAAAAGGTAGACTGAAATGGTCTGGGCATGTTGAGAGGATAGGTGATGAGAACAGGGTGCAAAAGAGAAGTGTGAATGTCAGGGGTAGGGTTGTGAGAGGCAGACTGAAAAAGACCTGGGACACGGCTGAAGAGTGTAACCTATGGGATAAAGGACTGAATAGGGAGGCTGGGAGAGATCATGCAGCACGGAGAACTGCCATTAGGTGACCAAGGCCGACGTATGCAAGCATGCTGGAACCTTTAAAACTATAAACGAATAATGCCCAACAGTGAGGTTTTACAATGAAAAAAGACCAAGAATCCTGCAAGTCATTACTCATTCTTGTAAACAGTTTGCATCACAGTCAGTGCAGGTACAAAGAAGTTATGTATAAGATAAATTAAACAGACTCTGATTCTCATTTTCTTATAACTTAGGTCTTTGCATAAAGTATTAAACTCGTATTCTGTTACTATTTCTGGATCAATTTTAATTTTGTTAGTATCATATTAAAGCTCTTGAAATCTTTCACCAGTGGCAAACTGCAAACATCGATCAGTTTACTATTTTTTGGACTACTAAGACATGCAAATTTGACACTAAAATCCAGCTTAATTATAAATGTTCAATAAAACTTCCTCCAAAAGGGCCATCTCTGGGACTTCTGATAATGTATCCCCACTGAACCCATGTTGTAATGTCCTCATTTAATATTAGGGTTTTAGGTAATCCAACCCATCGCTTGGCAAGGGACACCTGTACATGCACAGGCAATTGTATTCACATATGCTCCATCACAATATCAAGCTGCCATAGAAAAAGCAGAGCTCTGGGAAAATGTACTGTGGAAGCATATTTGGAAGATGTAGAAGTATGTGTGGATGGTGAAATGAGATCTGTGCTTGATACTTGAGTGGCTACGAGACTGGGGATTGGTATTTCCAATTGTTATATAACAATGTCAGTGCTAAGGTCCAAAAAGGATGGGTGAACTGAGACAAAGAAAGACAGGAGGAAGCCACTTTTAAAAGGACACAAGAAATGCTGAAATGAGTGTAGCATCAGAGAAAAGTAGAGAAGCAAATGGACAGATATGACATGGAACACATGGAGGGCATTTACACAAGAAATATATACAGTGCAAAGGTTGGTGTGAGTGGGGTTAGTATAATGAAAGGAACAGCATAATGGAATGAGAGGTGAAATGAGCTGTGAGCAAAAAAGAATGCAAGTAATGACTGGATGAGAAGTACAAGGAGTAGAGAGACAGAAGACAGAGCTGTATGTTGAGAAGAGGGAAGAGACAAGGAGACTAGTTAAAAAAAAAAAGGGGGGAGGGGCAGGGCGAAGCCTCGATGTAAAATGAAGGGAATATAACATACTGTTTCTGAACAGAGTGATAAGGGATTCAGTAGAGGGATAAAGGCTCAAAATGGCAGCATGCTGGTGAACAAGAAAGAACATAATCAGATGGAGAGAGCTGTTTAATCATCTGTTCAAAACATACAGCAGAGCTAGTTTAAGTGGTTGGGGAATGGGTGGGGGAGGAAGAGACAAAAAAAAAAAAAAAGGATGGTAGGGTTCAGTATAACTGAAGTGTCTGAAGCACTGAAGAAAGTCAAAGTAGGGAATGCACCAGAAAATTATAGAATAGGCAGCAAAATGTTGAAATATGTAAGAGAGAGAGTGACTCAATGGATCTGGAAATGTGCAGCTTTACAACAGAATGGCAATAAAGAATGAAGAGTGAGGGTAAAGAGAGATCATTTCAGGAGAAAAATATCTGGTGGATTTGGCATGATTCTGAAGGGTAGGATGGTTAGTCTGTGGGTGAAGAGGACCATGTGAGAAGCTGTGCTGCTGCTGACACTCATACGGGAATGAAATTTGAGCAGTGAATGAGAGAGAACTTATAAGGTTGCAGGCCACAGAAATTACCTTTAACAGAATAATTGTATGCATTAGGAGGAAAAATTATATAACAGTAATTACATTAAATTTATGAGAGTGGTAGGTGATGGCGACCATCATCCACTCACTTAAAGTAGTGCTGCCTACTTCTTCCTTAGCCTTCATCATTCTTTGTCTGTGCCTGCCCTCCTCTCTTCCTATTTCTCCCATCTTTCCTGTCACTTCTTATTGCTTTTCTTTCCTTTACCGGTGGCTTTACATTGAGTGACAATCCAAATGGTTTCCTGTAAGCCAAGAAACCATTTACACCGCTGGGTGTAAACCTCACCTTCTCTTTCTCACTGAGACTCAGCTGTCTGAGGCAACTGACAGCAAACCCTTTTCTGTATCCTCCTACTTTCTCTATTCTCGTTTCAAAGCCAAAGGTGGCTGTTGCGTATACGTACGCAACGATCTATCTTGCTCTCATGTTCCTGAACTTGATTCTTCTGAATTCTCTGCTCTCTGGCTTCGGCTTTCCTGTCATTCTCTGACTAAATATATCTGTGCTGTTTACTTATCTCCCAATTCTACTGACTATCAAAAATTCTTTGACTATCTTACTTCTACGATGGAACACATTCTATCTATTTCTCCTTTCTCTGAAATCTCCATTCTAGGAGATTTCAATGTTCACCACCACCTTTGGCTCTCCTCTCCTTTAACTGATCCACCTGGTGAACAAGCCTACATCTTTTCTATCCTTAATGACCTAGAGCAGCTTGTACAGCACCCTACCCGTATCCCTGACCGCCTTGGAGAGAGTTCCAACATACTTGACCTTTTCTTAACAACTAATCCTTCTGCTTACACTGTTAATCTTTTCTCTCCGTTGGGCTCCTCCAATCATAACCTTATTACCTTAACCTGTCCTATTGCTCCAGTACGGCCTGTGGACCCTCCAAAGAAACGCCGCCTGTGGCACTTTGGAGCTGCAGATTGGGAGGCCCTCAGGCAGTACTTCTTTGATTTTCCATGGAATGATTATTGCTTCCATGGCCGGGAGCCATCTGAATGTGCCTTGCGCATTACGGAGGTTATTCTCTCGGGCATGGAAGCATACATTCCTTTCTCATATCCTCTGACTAATGCAAGAAAGCCTTGGTTTAATCACACTTGTTCTAATGCTGTCTGCAACAAGGAGAGGGCCTATAAAAGGTACCGGAGCCAACCCACCCCTGAATCACACCTTTTATATATTTCTGCCCGGAATCGTGCTAAGTCTGTTCTTCGCTCTGCTAAAAACAATTTCATCCGTGCTAAATGTTCCCAACTCTCCAACTCGAACTCTTCTCGCTCCTTCTGGCACCTTGCCAAAAACCTTTCTAACAACTTTACCTCATCATCTTTCCCTCCTCTTTTCTACTCTGATGGCTCTGTAGCTATTTCTTCTACTGATAAAGCAGATCTCTTTGCACAGACTTTCTCCTCCAATTCCACCTTAGACGATTCCGGTGCTATTTCTCCATCACTTCCCCCCTCTGACTTCCTATTGTCTGACATTAAAATTTCTTCAGCTGATGTGATCTCTGCCATTACTGGCCTCAATACTAAAAAGGCATACGGTCCTGATGGAGTCCCTCCTGTTGTCCTCAAAAACTGTGCTTCTGTGCTTACACCCTGCCTAGGTAAACTCTTTCGCCTTTGTTTCTCAACTTGTACCTTTCCTTCTTGCTGGAAGTTTGCTCTCATTCAGCCAGTCCCAAAGAAGGGTGACCATTCCCAACCCTCTAACTATCGTCCAATTGCTTTAACATCCTGCGTATCAAAAGTTTTCGAGTCAATTCTTAACAGAAAAATTTTAAAGCACCTTTCCTGTCACAACCTTCTTTCTGATCGTCAGTGTGGGTTCCGTCAGGGACGCTCCACTGGCGATCTTCTCACCTGCCTTTCAGACTCTTGGTCATCCTCCCTTCGGGACTTTGGCGAAAGCTTTGTCATTGCACTTGACATCTCAAAGGCTTTCGATCGAGTCTAGCATAAATCTTTAATTTCCAAACTGCCCTCCTACGGTTTCTATCCTTCTATCTGTGCCTTCATCTCTAGCTTCCTTTCTGGTTGTTCTATAGCTGCTGTTGTAGACGGCCATCGTTCCTCTCCTAGACCTATCAACAGTGGTGTTCCTCAGGATTCTATCCTATCACCTACTCTCTTCCTTTTATTCATCAATGACCTTCTAAGCTGTACATCTAACCCTGTCCACTCATATGCTGATGATTCCACCCTTCACCTTTCCATTCAGTTCCCGCAACGTCCATCTCAGCAGTTACTTCAACAAAAAAGGGATGAGGCTATGGCACACCTAATGTCTGAATTGGCTCATATCTCTGATTGGGGTAAAAATAATCTTGTTATTTTCAATGCATCAAAAACTCAGTTTTTACACATATCAACCCGACAAAATCTTCCTCAGGACTACCCACTAATGTTTAATAATGAACAGTTATGTCCTGCATCATCCTTGAACATGCTTGGGGTTTCATTCTCTCAGGATCTGTCTTGGAAAGAACATATTACATCTCTTGTGAAATCTGCTTCCAAGAGATGAGGTGTGCTAAGCCGATTCCGTACTTTCTTTACCCCTGCACAGATGTTGACCTTGTACACGGGTTTTATTCGCCCGTGTATGGAGTACAACTCTCATGTGTGGGGAGGCTCTCCACATGCAGCTCTTCTCAATAGGGTGGAGTCAAAGGCTTTTCGTCTCATTAACTCTCCTCCTCTTACTGATTCCCTTCAACCATTGTCTCTTCGCCGCACTGTTGCATCTTTATCTCTCTTCTATCGCTACTTCAATGGTCGCTGTTCCTCTGAACTGTCTGCTTGCATCCCTCCACCTCTACGACGGGCACGTAGTACCTGTCTAGCAACAAACTCTCATCCCTTTTCTGTCCAACTCTCCAATGCAAGAGTTAACCGTTACTCCCAGTCTTTTATTTATGCAACTGGTCAACTCTGGAACTGTCTTCCTCTGTCTGTATTTCCTACTTCCTATGATCTCCAGTCTTTCAAACGCAGTGTGTCCAGGCATCTCGAATTGAACGGATCTTGAATTTGGCTCTCTTTTGTACTGTTTTTGCTTTTTCTTGGAAGGAACAGCATGCAGGCCCGTGGCCTTTGGTTCCTTCTTCCATGCATAAAAAAAAAAAAAAAAAAAAAACATATAACCAAACCATAAATGCTTCCTATGTGTCAACAAGTGGGTTGGTGGAAGGTTAGTGCCCCTCCCTGTAAAACAAATAACTCAAAGTCAAATGGCCACCCCTTTCGGAAGTATGGTGTCTGGCAACAGACAGACAGATAGAAATCAATGACAACTTTACATACATACATAAATCATCTAATCCTGTGTTGCCCCATGAGGAGTGTAAGATCCTGGGGCTAGGCAAGTTGATCCTGACAGTTAAGATGAGAGTGACCAGCCTCACTCATCCCTGAGTGGCATTATGTGAGCAATATGCGCCAACCACTCTTGATATAAACCTACACAGACTCAATCTGACTGAAGCACCCTAATTACCCACTAAACCACCAGGCGCCATAAGTTGGTTATATGGTTACCACCCAGCATAGTATATGGTTTCCTCGTGTACAGGAAACCGTCTGGCTTGTCATTCAGTGGAGTCACGCATAGACAGAAGGAAGAGGAAACAATGAAGGAAAGTAAGACAGAAGAGGAAGCAAGGAAAGAAGGAAAAAAGAGAGGAGAGGTCAGTCATCTGAGAGCAGCACTACATGGAATAAAAAGCTACAGAAATGAGGAGTGACTGCTGAACTGACAAAATACTTAAAAATGATATAGATACAATATATTCAAGGTGTCCATATAGACTGAATACTACAGATAATCATGTACAGTAAGACTGATGGTACTTCTGCATCATAAGCTTTGTGCAAGAAAACAATGGAAAAGTATAATGTTAAGAAACAAGATGAAGAAAGTGACAGAGTAAGACAAGCACAGACCAACAGAGAGGCCTGGATATAGTTCTGTCATGGGTAACCCTCATCAGGAAGTTGTTGCTGTTACTGTTATTGCTGTTGTTGATGACGATGACGATGATATTCTTATAGGCATGAAACTGGGAACAAACATGCAGCCCCGTACGGTAAGAAGCAGCCACTGGCTAAGACAGAAGAGGGTAACTTGTTTCTTAACAGTTTCTTGAAACTTCTCTGAAGCCTTAAAAAAAGATAAGGTTAAAGTATAATCAATAATACTAAAGCCAGTAGTAATCTTGCTTCATTAATTCAGGACCATTAACTTGGCCAGGGTTGACTGAGCACATGAAAGGCAAGAACCATAAATCAGCAAAGCCATAACAAGAACAGGTAGACTCACGAAGGACACTGGTAGCCTGTGAGAAGAGTGTGGGTGTGTATGAACGGCCATCAGCTGCAACAGCAGAGCAGAAGGTAGGATCTGACTGGAGGTGTGTGTAGATGGTGCAGATGTCCGAAACTGTATCACCAGGACGGAACTCATACTTCACCATGTCTTTCACCTGAGGGAAAGATGGAAGTTACAGTGTGTATTTACCTAGCTGTAATATCTAGTACATGATTACAGTTGAACTCTTGTTGTCCTGTCTCCATATCTATGTTTAACCAATCTCTTTTTTAACACAGCGATGCCAAAATCAAAGAAATCAATGTAAAATATGTTTCTATTGATGAAACTAGGTGTAGGGGTCAGCATGTAAAAAAAAAAAAAAAAAAATAATAATTTTCATTGCAGAACCTTACCAAAATCAATGAAATAAATGTAAAATATGTTTCTACTGATGAAACTATGTGCAGGAGTCAGCAAGAGTAGAGATGAAAAATCCATCCATCCATCCATCCATCACCCAATCCTATGTTGCCCCATGAGCAAAGTAGAGCCCAGGGCTAGGCAAACTGGTCCTGACATTTGAGGCATGTAGTGGCACAGGAGCTTATGCGCCACGCAATTAGTTTTGAGAAATTAAAGGTTAAAGTTGCTCAATGGTCACAGCATTATTTTTAAGATAAACCCGATGAATAAAATATGAAAATAAAGCTCTTTAAAAATCCTTTTTAATGGTATATGTATATTTTTATTTCCATGAAAATAAAAACACAAAATTATATATAAAAACACAAAACTTCCCTCCCATTTGTTTGTGCATTTTCAACACGCATATAGGTGTATAACCTAATCAAAAGAACAATTACATAGAAATAAGGAAGCTGTTAAAGTTTCATGATAACTACAGTACTCCTATTTGTTGAATTCTAATTGTAAATAATAATCATTGTAAATATTGTAAATATTAATATTGTGTCACTATCTTATGTTTCTTTCCTGGAATGTGAGACATTATGATTATTTTTATAATACTCATCATTGTACTCAATAGTCCAAGAATAAAAGATGTGCTTGGAGGGGGGGGGTAATTAATAGTCGAGGATGTCGTCATCGGTGTCAGTGTCCCCAGTGTCTATTTTTATCTTTTTAATGTTCTGTGCCCATGTCTCAGGCTTTCTTTGTCATTTCAATGGCTGGTCGGGTGTATCCACTTCACTTTCAGAACTAGTGGTATCCATTTTGATGAGTACTATCCACCAAAAACACTAAAAAAAGCAAGTAATCCTGGGAAAGTGTTGTATGTGAGGTGGGAAAGTGTGACTGCCATGGCGGGGACAGTAGAACGCACAGGATTGGTTGAGCAGCAGGATCAAAATAATGGTGGCTGCAAGACAGCCTCTCATTGGCCGGTAGGCTCGTGTGCATAAGCCCGTGTGTGGACTGAGATCTGGAGTTGATAGGAAAGTTTCACAGCACATGATACAGCATGCTCTGTAGCCCTGCTGGATGGTTGAGTTTCCTTTCACACGTTGTACCACATGATAGAGGAAGACTTGCTGAATGCGATGCCATACTTACCTCATAAACGGCCATTTTGGCGTGTAAGCCCCTGTGCCACTACATGCCTCATTTAAGATGAGAGCGACCAGCCTTACTCATCCCTGAGTGGCATTATGTGAGCAATAAACCCCAACCATCCCTTGGATACAAACCTACACAGGCTCAATTCGATTGGAGTGCCTTAATTACCCACTAAACCACCAGAAGCCATAATTTGGTTATATGGTTACCACCCAGCAAAGTAAATGGTTTCCTGGCATACAGGAAACCATTTGGCTTATCACTCAGTGCAGTCACCCATAGGCAGAAGGAAGAGGAAAGAATGAAAGAAAGAAAGACAGAAGAGGGGGTGTAAAGTCACCAGTAGGCAGAAGGAAGTGGAATGAATGAATGAAAGAAAGACAGAAGAGGTAGGAAGGAAGAGAGGAAAGGGCAGACACCCAAAGCAGCTCTACATCAAGTGAGTGGATGCTTAGCACCCCCACCTACCACCAAAGAAAAAGCAAAAAAAAAAAAAAAAAAAATTGGCGAGAGTAGACAGAGATCATGGCAGGGAAATTACCGTGTCATATTCAGAACAAAGGATTGGGAGGAAGGAAGTTGGAGGTGGGGGTGGGGGGGGAGGGTTCTTTGGTGGGGGAGAGAGGAATGAAACACGCCCCCAGTGCAAGGGAGGTGGTATGGGGGGCTATTATGGCAGGAGGAGACACACACAAAATGATCATAGCAGGGCAACTGCCATGCCATTTGATATAAAGGGGGTGTGGAGGGGGGGAGCATGAGACACCCCACCATATGATGTAGATGTGGTATTGGTGAGTAGTTTGGGTGAGAGGCGACAGAGCAAGTTGTATCCAATTAGCCAGAGGGAGGTGGAGAAGTGGCTGTGGGGGGGTTCCCCCACAGACCAGGTGATGGGGACAGGATCTTCCTTCCCACTACTTCATCCCCTAGTTCTGATTGGTTACGAAACATTTACGTCATAAAAGGGGTTGGCTTAGTGCCCGGCAGTTTTTGACAGATTTTCTACGATTGTCAGTCATAGGACTCTACATGGCAAACTTGCAAACTGATGACTGTCAGCCAGTACTTTAGGGGTTAACTGGATAGAGACGAAAATGTGGCATCCATCCAGGAGCCAAACCTCCATACTCTTGCCTGCACCTCATTGTGGCTAGGTGTTGTCCACTATAAGTGTGCATCATTCATTACTCGGGATGGCCCAGTAGGGGCAGTTGCTTGCCTGCAGTTGATGGGTCTGTTCAGCTAGACAGACTAGTGTTCCTTTACTACTACAGCTACCTTTCAAATCAATCAATGTCCCCATCTCCATCATACCATCTTCCTCCCTCCACCATACCCACCTTCCTCTCTCCATCATACCCACCTTCCTCTCTACACCATACTCACCTTCCTCCCTCCACCATACCCATCTTCCTCCCAGCACCATACCCACCTTCCTCCCTCCACCAGATTCACCTTCCTCCCTCCACCAAACCCACCTTCCTCCCTCCACCATACCCACCTTCCTCCACTACACCCACTTTCCTCCCTCCACCATACCCACCTGCCTCCCACCACCATACCCACCTTGAGGTTGCGTTGCTTGGGGCCAACAAGAGTGGAGAGGAAATAATTCAACATGGCTGCCATTCGGTCAACCAGGGTGCTGTGTGTAAACATCTCAGGTATCTGGGGAAAAAAGAGAATTAGCACACCTCTGACTATCTATCCAGTTACCTATCCAACATATCTGTTTAAATCTAGTCAACATATCTGTTTACTCTGTTAGTCTATTTACAGTGTACTGCACCTAGCTATCAACTTTCCTTCTGGAAAGTGACAACTGTGATTGTCGGGAGTACGGTTGGAACAGGCTTACTGAAAAAGACCTGGGATGAGGTAATAGTGTTTGACCTCAGGGATAAGGGACTGAATAGGGAGGCTGCCAGATACAGAGCAGTGTGGAGAACCACCATTAGGTGACCAAAGCCAACACATGCAAGCATGTTGGAGCCCTTATAAATGAAACAAATGAATCGTATATCTATCAGCCATGAATCAACTAATGCTTGGGACTCTGATCTTCATGAATTGATGACATTTTCCGGATTTGTGAAGTTTACATATGAAGCTAAAAATTCACATGGATACAGAAAATTACATCATCATCATCATCATCAACCAATCCTACATTGCCCCACGAGGAGCGTAGGAGCCTGGGGCTAGGCAAGTTGGTCTTGACATTTAAGATGAGACTGACCAGCCTCACTCATACCTGAGTGACATTACATGAGCAATAAACCCCAAACACCTCTTGCATATAATCCTTCACCGGCTCAATCTGATTGGAGTGCCATAATTACCCACTAAACCACCAGGCTCCAAAATTTGGTTATAAGGTTGCCACCCAGTGTAGTAAATGGTTTCCTGGTATACAAGAAACCATGTGGCTTGTCACTCACTGTAAAGTCACCCACAGGCAGAAGGAAGAGGAAAGAATGAAGGAAAGAAAGACAGAAGAGGGAGTGTAATGTCACCCATAGGCAGAAGGATTAGGAAAGAATGAAGGAAAGAAAGACAGATAAGGATGGAAGGAAAGAAGGATGAAGGAGAGGAAAGGGCAGACACCTGAGAGCAGCACTACATTGAGTGAGTGAATGGTGTGCCCCCACGACATTATGATAAATATACAGTACAGTGATCCATTGGTTACTGTGAATAACTGGTACCGTGCCTAGTGTGTGATAACGAAACTGCATGATAACGAATGAACAGAACCTATGGCATTTATCCTAACTGGCACTAAGGCAACCCACTTGTAAACGTAAATTTTCCCTCATACAATGACTTATACTCATTTAATACATACTGTTATGGTATGTATCAGAAACACATGTAAGCATACACAGGTTCACAGAAAATGAAGAAAAGGGCACAATAATGAGGAAATATATACCATACAGTTAGGTCATGGATTGTGTGGGTAAGAGTGAAAGTTGGACTACAAATGTGGGCAATTGCGTGAGTGTATGCGCCAACGCAAGATTTTGCAAGCAGAGTGAGAGAAGGGTTTTGGACAAACTTGGAAGCATGCTTGGAAAAGTTTGGAAAGAATGAAAGAGTGTTTTTGATTGGAGATAATGATCCATAGGTATATATGGCAAGTGTTGAGAAGGGTGGATGGAGGACTGAATAAATGAAAGGCACTGACTGATTATGTGTGTGTGGATGAAAGGATGAGAAGGTGTGTAATAGATGCAGGAGTATATAGAGGTTGGGGGAGTAGACTTTCGGACCACCAATTGGTGGTGGTCACAAATGAAGTCCAAACAAAATGGAGAAAGAGAAGGGAAGGACAGGAGGAAGTAGTTCTTACAAAGAGGGTAGAAAAGTTACAAGAGGATGGAAAAAATGCAGGATATAAAAGGGAAGTGGAGGAGCAATTGGGCAAATATAGATCGAAGGAGTTGGGGGACGTGAAAGGTGTGTGCAAGGTATTCACAGAGGAAATCTGTGCAGCATGTGAGGTGGTATGTGGTGTGAAGAGAAGATGAAAGAGGGTTCAGGGAACAGCATGGTGGACTGGAGAGGTGAAAGAGGCTGTGGCACAAAAGAAGAAAGCATATACTGTAGTGAGTGGATGTGGAACAGGGGTGTCGAAGTTGAAAGACGGAAGAGAGTTGTATGCAGAGAGGAGGAGAGAGGTGAAAAGATTAGTAAGAGAGAGTAAGAAGAGAGTGGATGAGGAATTTGGAAGGAATCTGAGTGCAAAGTGGAGGGAATGTAAGAAAATGTTCTGGAAAGAGGTAAAGAGAGTTAGACAGGGTGCCAAAGAAGTTAACTGAGGAGTGAAAGATAAAAATGGTAGATTACTAGCAGAGAAGGGAGAAATAGTAAACAGATGGAGAGAACACTTTAATGAATTGTTGAACATAGAGAATGAAAGTAATGCAAGTATAAGTGGCTGGGGAATGGCTGGGAGAAGGAGGTTTGTGGGAAGAGAGGAAGAAATCAGTAGGAAGGAAGTTGTGGAAGCAATGAAGAAAGTTAAAATGGGGAAAGCCCCAGGAACTGATGGAGCGTGTGGTGCAATGATGAAATATGGGGAAGAGATAGTAATAGAATGGATATGGGAGGTGTGCAGATTGGCCTGGGAGGAAGGTAGAATCCCGAAGGATTGGAAGTCAGGTATAATTATTCCCCTGTACAAAGGAAAAGGGGACAAAGAAGTGTGTGGTAATCATACGGGCATTTGCCTTCTCAGTGTAATAGGAAAAGTATATGGTAGGATACGTTGCAGAGTTAGGAAATAACAGAGGAATTAGTGGGAGAAGAACAGGGAGGTTTTAGGAAGGGAAGAGGTTGTGTATATCAGATATTTATTCTTAGATCTCTAGTGGAAAAGTTCCTAAAGAAGGGAAAGAAGTTGTAAGCAGCTTTCATGAATTTGGAGAAAGTATATGACATGTGGATATTAAGAATATATGGAGTAGATGGGAAGTTGTTGAAGGCCATGAAGAGTATGTATGAGGGTGCTAAGGCTGCAGTGCATGTGGATGGTGAAATGAGTGAATTTTTCCATCTGAAGGTTGGACTGAAACAAGGATGTGTCATATCTCCATGGTTGTTCAATCTGTATATGGATGGGGTTATAAAAGAGATACAAGGTCGGGCACTGGATGTTGGAGCAGTCCTAGTGAGAGAGGGCAGTGTTTGGAAACTCCCTGTACTGTTGTTTGCAGATGATACTGTGTGGTAAGTGAAGACGAAGGGGAGCTGCAAAGCTTGGTAGATGAATTTGGGAGAGTGTGTAAGAAACGGAATCTAAAGGTAAATGTAGGGAAGAGTAAAGTGATGGTCTTCGAGAGATGTGAAGTCAGTGAATGTACAATGAGATTGGATGGGAAGGATATGGAGAATGTGAGTTCATTTAAGTACTTGGGTAGTGTGATGAGTAAGGATGAATGTTTAGAGAGTGAAGTGCTTGAAAGTGCAGCAGGGAAAAAAGGTTGCTGGTTCTTTGAAAGCAGTGATCAGAAACAGGGAAATGAGCATGGAAGTGAAAAAGGTGCTACATGACAGTATTGTGATACCAACTCTATCATATGGAAGTGAAGCTTGGACCCTGTTGGAGGGACAGAAGTCAAGAGTGAGAGCAGTGGAAATGAGTTATTTGACAGGAGCATGTGGAGTCACATGGAGAGAGAGACTGACAAATGAGGAAGTGAAGGAGCATTGTTGTGTGGATGTGGATATGATAGGAAGCATTCGGAGAAACACATTAAGGCAGTTTGGCCATGTGGATATGATAGAGAGTGATAGACTGATGAGGAGAGTGTATGTGAGTGAGGTGGAGGGGGGAAGAGAGAGGGGGAGACCAAGGATGAGATGGAGGGATGGAGTGGAGAGGTACAGTACAGGATAGAGGTGGGTGTGAGCTGGGAACAGGGCAGTGAAATGGCGGGGGACAGAGCGACATGGAGGCGAACTGTTTTTGGCCACCCTTTACGGGATTAAGGCATTTGGCAAAAGATAGGTAGATAGATAGACAGAGACATGAGATGGGTCATGAGGTAAGGGGTTCTGAGGCAAGAGGGTGGAGATTTAGTGGTCTCCACCACCTGGGACTGACTCCTCGAGTAGGGCTTCATATTTGAATCTCTCAAAGCCATCAGAAACTACAGATTTTACACCACCTTTGTCAGCAGATCCAGCTTAGGTGTGCAATAACTTACAGTAGCTTTTTAGCCAGAAAATGTGATAACGGAAGGAGTGCAGATTTTCATCTTGCAGTGATAAAGAAAACCACTACAACTAAGTGTGCAATAACGAAGGGATCACCATACAGTTCTTGCAGCCCTCTAACATGACTTCAGAAATGGACTCCCATGGGAGATGTAGTATGCTGATAACTTGATACTGACTGCAGAGAATGAAAGGTAGGCAGAGGACAGATTCAGGATGTGGAGAGACGGAAAGGGGCACAAGGGTTAAGGGTAAGTGAGGATAAAACTAACGTGAGGATATCTAGGGCAGGCAGCAGTACTGTCAAAGAAGAGGGAGACATACATACATATACAGTACTGTATATATATGGTATAAACGTGTATTTACCTAGTGCTCATGGGGTCCTGTCTCTGTTTCTCAATGTCAAATTTTGCTTTGAACTCATTTAAGTTTTAAGACTGGACAATCTCTTTGTCCAGGCTATTCCACAGGTCTATGCATTTTTAAGGAAAACTTTATTTCTTGATATCCTTCAAGCAACTTGGCTTTTTCCAGTTTCATTCCATGTTCTTTTGTTGCTCTCCCATCCCATACAAACAGATATTCTCTGTCAATTTTTTCTACTAACATGGTCCTGAACACTGCAATCATGTTGCCCCTCTCTCTCCTTTCTTCTAAGGTGGGCAGATTCAGTTTTTCCAACCTTTCCCTGTATGAGAGATCTACCAGACATGGGACCATCTTGGCTGCTGCTCTTTATATTCTCTCTATCTTGTTTATATCTTTCCTTTTATGCAGGAACTACACTACTGCTGCATATTCCAACCTGGGGCAGATCATGGCCACAATCAAATTTTTTCATCATCTCCTCATATATATAATGAAATGCTACTCTTATGTTAGTCAAGAGATTATACGTCTTTCTAACTACTGTAACTTGTTAATGTGCTTTTCAGGTGACAAATTATCCTGGACCAGCACTCCCAAGTCCTTCTCTTCTCTTGCTTTTATGATTAGTTCATTACCCATCAAATAATTCAGTGATGATCTCTTGACACTTTTACCATTTCCAATATTTTACATTTTTCTGCATTGAACTTCATTTCCCACATCTGGCTCCAATCATGAATCCTAATCCAGGTCCTCCTGCAGCATTTTACAGTCTTCTTCTACTTCTACTCTCCTCATATTCTTCATATCATCAGCAAACAGACTTGCATAACTGTTCATTCCATCTACTATATTGCTTATGTAATTCAGGAACATTAGAGCGCTAACACCGAGCCCTGCGGGACTCCACTTGTTACTTCCCTCCATCCAGACTTTTACTGCTGTCCTCACTTCTCTGTCCCTCAATAAGTCTCTCATCCACTCTAAAAGGTTCCCCTTCAGTCCTCCTATGTGTTCCAATTTCCACATTAGTCGCTTGTGGGGTACTTTATCAAAGGTTAAATACATACAATCCACCCAACTATCTCTCTCATATAGCACATCAATTGCCCTTTAGTAGAAGCTCAAGTTGGAAACACATGACCTTCCACTTCCGAATCCAAACTGACTTTCTGCCAAAATGTCCATCTCCTCCAGATATTTTATCCAACTGTCTTCAGGATTCTGTCGCACAATTTTGCACCCATGCTGGTCAGGGACACTGGTCTATACTTCCGGGGTTCTTCTTTGTTCCCTCCCTTATAAACTGATACCACACTGGCCCTCTTCCATACTCATGGCACTTTCCCGTCCTCCAGAGAACACACAACTAAACTGTGAATCATATCTGCCGGTTGTTCTCTGAATTCCTTTAGTATCTACTTAGAGATCCCATCTGGTCTTGGGGCCTTCCTCACATCTTGAGTTTCCAGTAATTTGTAAACTTCGTGTACTTAACTTTTATATTTTTTAATACTACATTTCTAGTCACTCCCGCTTCCTCCACAAAATCACTTTCTCTAGTGAAGACTGATTGGAAGCATTTGGTCATTATTTCAGCTTGCATAACCACACCTTTATGGACATTCCTTTCAACTTCAGCTTACTGATTCCTTCCTCTTGTTTCAGTTTGCCATTAACAAACGTATAAAACAATATAGCTTCTTCCTTACATTTGTCAACTATACCTTTTCAAAGTTTCTTTCTTCCTCTCTAAGTATTCTTGTATATTCATTTCTAGTTCTTTTATATTCTTCCTTTGTTCTATCATTACCTCAATTTCTTCATTTGTTCCATGCCTTACCCCTTTGTTTTCTTGCTCTCATACACCTTTTGTTGAACCAGTTCTCCAGTTCTCTTTCCCATTAACTTTTGGCACATACTGTACTTTTCCACAACCATATTGTACAAGTCTAGAAAGACCCACTTCTTCTGTATCTCTTTTGCTTCCCTGCATTCTTGCCAATCTGTTTCTTAGAAAAATTTTCTCAGTCCTGTAAAGTTTGCTCTTCCAAAGTTGTATCTTCCATGCCTGTATAGTTCATCTCTAGTCTCCCCAGTTCCTTCTATCATTTGGAACTTTGTCATTAATGTGTGTGTGTGTGTGTGTGTGTGTGTGTGTGTGTGTGTGTGTGTGTGTGTGTATGTGTGCAGGTGTGATTGGGGGGGTTGAGGAACTAAGTGTAAAAAGACCATTTCACATCCCATAATTTTAGTTGTGTTGATTTGTCACAAGAAAAAAAGAAAAAAAAATGCAAGGAGAAAAATTACACATCGAGTGATAGCAATGAAGTAAGAGAGTCACGAGGGGTATGTGACAAGCAACGTGCGTGCACAAACGTATGTTTGTATATGCATACTTGTGTGTGTGGCCAGCTGACTGGGTGTAAGCAGACCATTTTCCCTCCTAGTAATGTTGCCATTTTGATTTAGTGGCAGGTGGGGGTGCTCACCATCACTCACTCGATGTAGTACTGATCTCGGGTGTCTACCCTTTCCTCTCTTCCTTCCTTCCTCTGTTTTTCTTTCCTTCCTTCTATCCTCTTCTTTCTGTCTATGGATGACTCTACACTGAGTGACAAGCCAAATGGTTTCACGTGCACCAGGAAATCATTTACTACACTGGGTAGTAACCATATACCGTAACCAAATTATGGCACCTAGTGGTTTAATGGGTAATTAAGGTGCTCTAATCAGATTGAGCTGGTGCAGGTTTATATCCAAAGGGTTTAATGCTCACGCAATGCCACTCAGGGATGAATGAGGCTGGTCACTCTCATCTTAAATGTCAGGACCAACTTGCCTGGTCTTGGGCTATTACGCTCCTCATGGAGCAACACTAGATTGGATGATGTATGTATGTATGATTTATAAACATTTGTTTTAACTCTTTCGTGCACAGAACCGCGATTTGCATTCCATGTGGTGTGGTGTGTCAATGCACACGGGCGCAAATCACGTGAAAAAAGCAAAAAAAATTAACCAAAAAATAAGTTTTTGGTCGATTTGTGTCAAATTTTGGTGCGTTCTAGCAGCCACGTGTCTCTCCCAAGGTAAGACCTTGGCAAAACTGCAATGGCTTATATATGCCTGTATGTAGTGATAGAATCTCAGTGCTCCACTAGCAGCCGGACAGCAGGGTCATGCTGTGTTGCGTTGTCCCTTTAAATCTGCCATTTTCCTCCTCCCACCCGAGAGTGAAGCCATTATTGAAATATTGTGATTGTACAGTGTTTTTGACTATACTGTGATGTGATTGTGTCTACTGAACATAGATATGTTGTTTGTAAAGCATTGGGGCCTGTTATCAGCCATTAGGCCTAGAGGCAGGAGTCTGGTTTGTTACAGCGGGGTTTCCACTCACCCTGCTTGTAAAATGATGTATTTTACCCTTATAGTGAAGCCATTACTTATATCTGTGAAACATACAGTATAGTGCCTGGATTAGTGAAATAACTGACCTACCATAGCAGGCATTATGTTATGCCATAGAGATACACAGACATATGCATTAGTTGCTAAGGGAGCAGGCGCTCTCGTATGCCATAGAGTAAGGAAGGGAATAATGGAAGAGGCTGGGATGGAATCATGTGATAGTGTTTTATACTGCATATGGTTCAGTGTGAAATATACGTATAAAACAGTGCAGCGAGTGTTCACCGAGAAATACTGTGTGCACTAACTGACAGTGGAAAGTTATGTAATGAACAGAGACAAGAAAATACGCCACAAAGCGACACATATATGACATTATATACGTATGTCATGCAGCGAATGTTCATGGAGAAATCTATTGTGTGCATTGCATGTGTTAGGCAAACGTAGTGCAAGGAAGAAAGAATATGCCACACACACACACATTTTTTTTTTTTCTTTATGCAAGGAAGAAGGAACCAAGGGCCATGGGCCTGCATACTGTTCCTTCCAAGAAAAAGTAAAAACAATACAAAAGAGAGCCAAATTCAAGATCCATTCATTTCGAGATGCCTGGACACACTGCGTTTGAAAGATTGGAGATCATAGGAAGCAGGGAATACAGACAGAGGAAGACAGTTCCAGAGTTGACCAGTTGCATAAATGAAGGACTGGGAGTAACAGTTAACTCTTGCATTAGAGAGTTGGACAGAAAAGGGATGAGAGTTTGTTGCTAGACGGGTACTACGTGCCCGTCGTAGAGGTGGAGAGATGCAAGCAGACAGTTCAGAGGAACAGTGACCATTGAAATAGCGATAGAAGAGAGATAAAGAAGCAACAGTGCGGCAAAGAGACAATGGTTGAAGGGAATCAGTAAGAGGAGGAGAGTTAATGAGACAAAAAGCCTTTGACTCCACCCTATTGAGAAGAACCGCATGTGGGGAGCCTCCCCACACGTGAGAGTTGTACTCCATACACGGGCGAATAAAACCCGTGTACAAGGTCAACATCTGTGCAGGGGTAAAGAAAGCTCGGAGTCGGCCCAGCACACCTAATCTCTTGGAAGCAGATTTCACAAGAGATGTAATATGTTCTTTCCAAGACAAATCCCGAGAGAATGAAACCCCTAGCATGTTCAAGGATGATGCAGGACCGAGCTGGACATTATTAAACATTAGTGGGTAATTCTGAGGAAGATTTTGTCGGGTTGATAAGTGTAAGAACTGAGTTTTTGATGCATTAAAAATAACAAGATTATTTTTACCCCAATCAGAGATATGAGCCAAGTCAGACATTAGGTGTGCCATAGCCTCATCCCTGTTTGCTGAAGTAACTGCTGAGATGGACGTTGCGGAAATCGAATGGAAAGGTGAAGGGTGGAATCATCAGCATATGAGTGGATAGGGTTAGATGTACAGCTTAGAAGGTCATTGATGAATAAGAGAAAGAGAGTTGGTGATAGGACAGAGCCCTGAGGAACACCACTGTTGATAGGTCTAGGAGAGGAACGATGGCCGTCTACAACAGCAGCTACAGAACGACCAGAAAGGAAGCTAGAGATGAAGGCACAGATAGAAGGATAGAAACCGTAAGAGGGCAGTTTGGAAATCAAAGATTTATGCCAGACTCGATCGAAAGCCTTTGAGATGTCAAGTGCAATGGCAAAGCTTTCGCCAAAGTCCCGAAAGGAGGATGACCAGGAGTCTGAAAGGTAGGTGAGAAGATCGCCAGTGGAGCGTCCCTGACGGAACCCATACTGACGATCAGAAAGAAGGTTGTGACAGGAAAGATGCTTTAAAATTTTTCTGTTAAGAACTGATTCGAAAACTTTTGAGACACAGGATGTTAAAGCAATTAGACGATAGTTAGAGGGTTGGGAATGGTCACCCTTCTTTGGGAATGGCTGAATGAGAGCAAACTTGTACAAGTTGAGAGACAAAGGCGAAAGAGTTTACCTAGGCAGGGTGTAAGCACAGAAGCACAGTTTTTGAGGACAACAGGAGGGACTCCATCAGGCCCATATGCCTTGTTAATATTGAGGCCAGTGATGGCAGAAAACACATCAGCTGAAGAAATTTTAATGTCAGTCAAGAGGAAGTCAGAGGGGGGAAGTGATGGAGGATCAGCACCGGAATCGTCTAAGGTAGAATTGGAAGAGAAAATCTGAGCAAAGAGATCTGCTTTATCAGTAGAAGAAATAGCTACAGAGCCATCAGAGTAGAAAAGAGGAGGGAAGGATGATGAGGTAATGTTGTTAGAAAGGTTTTTGGCAAGGTGCCAAAAGGAGCGAGAAGAATGCGAGTTGGAGAGTTGGGAACATTTAGCATGGATGAAATTATTTTTAGCAGAGCGAAGAACAGACTTAGCACGATTCCGGGCAGAAATACAGTGTAAGCAGAAGGATTAGTTGTTACGAAAAGGTCAAGTATATTGGAACTCTCTCCAAGGCGGTCAGGGATACGGGTAGGGTGCTGTACAAGCTGGTCCAGGTCATTAAGGATAGAAAAGATGTAGGCTTGTTCACCAGGTGGATCAGTGAAAGGAGAGGAGAGCCAAAGGTGGTGGTGAACACTGAAATCTCCTAGAATGGAGATTTCAGAGAAAGGAGAAATGGACAGAATGTGTTCCATCGTAGAAGTAAGATAGTCAAAGAATTTTTGATAGTCGGCAGAATGAGGAGATAAGTACACAGCACAGATATATTTAGTCAGAGAATGACAGGAGAGCCGAAGCCAGAGAGTAGAGAATTTAGAAGAATCAAGTTCAAGAACATGAGAGCAAGATAGATCGTTGCGTACATATACACAACAGCCACCATTGGCTTTGAAATGAGAATAGAGAAAGTAGGAGGATACAGAAAAGGGTTTGCTGTCACACACACACACATTCACATACCCACACACACACACAAATGCTCACACACTACCTAACTCATTTTCAATTCCTTCAAGCTCCTGCCAGCAGCTCAACACCTCTGGAACAAGTGAGTTATCCATATTTTGTTGATTTGTATACTGACCTATTTTTACATTTCCATATTTTTTACACATATAAGTATTGTTTTTTACATATACACATATGAGATGGAAGAAAGTTCAGCTTCGGTATCAGTACCTAGCAAACAGACTAGTGGTCATGTCGAGTATAATTTGAGTAAAAAAATAACAAGAAAACCTAACAAGCAAAAAGACTAGCGGTCATGTCGAAAATATGTAGGTATTCATGAGGCATGGAAATTGAGTGTTTTTACCTTGCTTGAGGGCAAGGAAGAGTATTCTATCTTTGTCGTCCATTTACTCCAAAATTATTGAACATATCGATTTTCTGCAAGAACCATGATAAAGATCTGTGAGTTCTACGTATGTACAGGACATAACTATGTAATTTCTCTAATGAAAAGTTGTTGTTATGTAGGCGGTTATTGTGCACGCATGATGAAAGTGCACGGCGGCCATGAGTGCCTTGTAGCTTTTTGCTATTTGCTCGGAAACTATAAGGTTTATCCAAATTTTGAAGAGCCCCTGAGAAAGCTTATGAAATTCTACATAAGATTATGTAATAGAAACATAATGTGTGCAAGAAAACTTCTGCAGTATACCTTCCTGAACAAAAAATCATTTTTTTTTTTTTTTTACAAAAATGGCTTTTAGTTTTTGGCTATTTTCTCGAAAACTACAAATCGCATCACAACTGGACACACCTCATTAGAAAGCTAATGAAATTCTCTATCAAAACTTCTAATAGCATATTTCTGTATGATGGAAAACATTCAAATGACGATGTTGGGAAGTGAGATCAACGTTCTGAAATGTTTATTCACAAAAGCCTAATGTACTTTTATTCGTTCCCCCCCCTCCCAGCTAGAACAAACATCGGCGAATATGATGATGTGGGTTTCAGGGCAACATTTAGAGGTTTGGGTGGCAAAAATGAGGCAAGGATACGTGTAATTTACGTCCCACGGACGGCCTGGCGGCGCCCGTGGCCGAGTAAAATCGTGAGCCATGAAACTTAATAAAACTTACGGTGCACGAAAGGGTTAATGGAGAACTTAGTTCAAGGAAGAAAAAGTGAGAGCAATAAGAGGCAGGTGGCATGCAATGTGTGTGTGTGTGTGTGTGTGTGTGTGTGTGTGTGTGTGTGTGTGTGTGTGTGTGTGTGTGTGTGTGTGTGTGTGTGTGTGTGTGTGTGTTTACTGGTTCGGGTCAGGGTTTATCTTTCTGCACATAATGTACTGTATTTGGTGCAAATCAGGCCCAACATAAATTGAGGGCCTACTGTATCTCTTAATGTTTAGTTATAAGGCAGTTAAGTTCCAGGGTTTTTACCTGATGTGAAAAAATATGAAAATATTATCATCAAAGAGTTTTTTGTACCTTTAAATATAAAGTCAGCATGAACCAGAGGCCCAAAAGATGCTACTAATTTAAATGGGGGGAAGACTGGGGTGCGGGGGGAGGGATGGGGATTTGCTGGTACACAGCAGGGTAGCCAAGCAGGCAGGCAGACAGGCAGGGCTTGAGTAAGGGCCCCAGGCATTATAAGGAAGTTAGGAGGGTGTGAGGTAGAGGGAGGATAGCCAGGCACCGTGACACGACCAACAGCAGGAGAAACATTCCATGAGGTATAGCTGCCTCAGTGCTGCCTGTGCTAAGGAGAACAGAAAAATTATTCTAATTTTTTCCTATATTAACTATATTGACTTAGTTGATAGGTGGGGGAGCCCATCATCCACTCACTCAGTGTAAAGATGCCTTATGGTCTCTACACTGAGTGACAAGCTAGGTGGTAACCCTGTAACTGGTTTTTTTGGCCGGGTTAAGTGTTCCCCCGATTCCCCTATCTAAAATCACTTGATCATGGCACATGTTTCAGAAAGCCTCCGAGGGCCCAATGGCAGATGTTTCAGACAGCCTCGGAGGGCCCAATGGCAGACGTTTCGAAGAGCCTCGGAGGGCCTAATACCTGCACAAGGCCCCAACCAAACAGGCAGATTCACATGGCCATGTGGAATGTGAGAGGTATGAATGAGGAGACCAAGAGGGTGGAAGTGGTGAATGAGTTCAAGAATGCGAGATATGCCATGATGCCGCTGTGTGAAACAAAGATGAAAGGATGTGATGTGGAGGAGTGGGAGCCTGTGAAATGTGTAAGATAAAGCATGAATGGGCGAGGAAGATGCAAGGAAGGAGTTGCTTTGCTGATGAATAAGATGTGGCAGAGTGGAATGAAAGATTACAAATGAGTCAGCTCGAGATGAATGTCAAGTTCAAGTTTAACTCGTCACGTCCCGACCGATTTCCAACCTACGATACCACAAAATCCCGAGCATTTTTGGAATTTTTTTTTATTGGCTCAAACCTTCGCTTTTGGTGAGAAACATCGAAAATTCATAGAGAAATCGCGATCCTGTGCTTAAAACTGTTGATACAGATGTCACGCAACCTTACGTTTTCCTTCTTTTTCAGGGTACCTGGCTAAAGAAAACGAACTATGAAAGGGTTAACTAATTCAAGCAACTTTCAATTACGTATTTATTTATGTATTTGGTACGAATTTATGTGTAGTAACAGACTATATTGGTTTTAACCATTTATATAGGCAACAGAAGCATTGTTCAGTCACCAAACACATCCACATATGGCACCTTCCATTATGACATTACCACTTCATCACTTATGTTTGTTTCTTGCTCTAGCTTCTTTATTTCTTTGTTCTCCACCTCAGGAATCACTTTCACCGTGAATTTCGACATTGGAGAGACCGTTGGGCAACATACCATTACTGGCCAGCTTACTGCTAACAGGTGAATTGCCCAGTGTGGGGGGGAGGGGGGGTTAGGTGGGGCCAGGGAGTATCCCCGCTTGGCAGCAGGTAGAGGAAGGTTTCCCACATATGCCTACCAAAAATCACCCATGAAACTTGAAAATTGTGCAAATTATGACCCTTGCAATTGTGCGACGTACCCACACGTCGATGGGTGTAGCTGTGACAAAACATCGCGACGTACCCATACGTCGATGGGATTCCTCGGGTTAAGAAGGTGAATATGGGAGCCACTGTAGTGTATGCACTGTGTGATGACAGGAGTGAGAGCGACACAGGTTTTGGGATGAGCTCGATGAAGCAGTGGGAAAAATGCCCAGGAGCTAGAAAGTGATAGTGATGGGCGATATGAATGGAAGGGTAGGCACCGGTCCGGAGGATGACATAATGGGTTTTAATGCAATAGCAGAAGAAAATGATAATGGGAAGCAACTGAAGGATACGTGTCAGGAAAGGAGGTTGTGCATTTGTAACTCACATTTCAAATACAAAGATGCACACAGGTCGCCGACGTAGACAGATGTCTTCCTGGACTGCAGGGAAATAATCGTTGAATCAGCGGCGAAAGGAAACCAGCCTATTGTGATTATGTAAATGAGTGCGTGAGTGGTGGTCCCGTCGGACATTAGTTTAAAAAAAAAAGCAGGTTTCGGGATGAAGAGAGCAAGATACAGTAGAATAGAAAAGTTTCCATATGGTTGCATCATGGCGGAAAGCGGCGGCGGTTTGTTTACGTCTGGTGAAAGGGAATTTGTGGGCTTCTCCGACAAAGATGCGAGAAATGGAAGTACAAAACTGAATCAAACAAGAGTAGCAGGAGTAGAAAAAATGGCGGAGAAGAATGTCCAGGAATTGAAGAAGGTATGGGTAGTAATTAGGAAGTTGCAGGAGAGGACCTTACAACAGGAGAGAGAGATAAAAGTTTTACAGAACAAGCTGGAAAAAGTTTACACACGCAGTGCGGAACAAGAAAGAGAAGTTACGGAATTAAAAATGAGTAATGAATCTGCCACAAATGAAATAGAACAGCTCAAGAGGGAAAACAAGAGGTTGGAAGAAGAAAGAGACAGAATGAAAAGTAAATTAGATGAGTATGATTCAAAATCAAGGATGCAAGATGAACATATTAAAGAAATCAAGGAGCAACAAAAGGGGTGGAAGAAAATTCAGGAGGAAGGAAATGTAAATTTGAAAGAGATTATTGAACAAAAAAGCAAGGAAAAGGTGGAGAAGGAAGTGGTTAGGGTACTGAAAAGTAGAGAATCTTTAGTCAGGGATGTAGCAGATAAGAAAAAATGTGTAATTATTTTAGAGGTAAAAGAAAAGCGTATCACAATAAAATCTGAAAGAGAAAGAGAAGAATTGAGTAAAGTTAGAGAAATATTATCAGTAGTCATGGAGGGTAACAATGAAGCCCAAGAAGAGATTGAAGAAGTGTTTAGGTTAGGTAAGTATGAGGAAGGAGGGGCAAGGCCATTGAAGGTGAAGTTTAAGTCTCAGGCAATAGTAAATTAAATCATGAATAGGACATGGAAATTAGCAGACAAAGAGGGGTTCGAAAATGTCTGGTTAAGGAGAGATGCAAATGAGGAAGAAAGAGCTAAAATAAAGGAGTTAGTAAAGGAAGCTAAGGCAAAAAACGAACAGAGAACGGAGAAGGAGAAGACAGTGTTTTATTGGAGAGTTATGGACCAGAAATTGAGGAAGTGGTACCGATGGAGAGGAGGAGAAAAGACGGTATAAGTAATAACGAAAAAAGTTTGAAAGTGGCGGACACTAATGTTGATGGATTAATATCGGCAATGTTAGAAATCAACGATTTCTTGAAGGTACAAGAACCTGATGTTGTGTGCTTTGTAGAGACCAAGTTAAGGGAGAATATTGATATCCATATGGGAGATGGCAAATACAAATTGTGGAGAAGAGACAGAAAAGATAAAATGGGAGGAGGAGTGATGATAGCAGTGAAGAACAACTTAAATGTAGATTCTGTGGAAATGGGAGAGGGTACGGCTGAAGTGATAAACATGAAATTAGAAACTGGAGAGAACTGTAAGAGAGATGTAGCAGTAGTATATGTTCCACCTAAGACAAGAGCATGGATTGATGATGAATACCAGGAGATGTTGTCAGACATGATTAGTTATCTACAGAAAGTGACTGAGAAAAGCAGCAATCTAATCTAATGGGTGATTTTAATTGTAAAGAGGTGAACTGGGAGGAATGGGACTCAGGAGGCGGCGAAGATTCGTGGGGCACTATATTGTTAAACATTGTGATGAATAATGTAATGACACAGTGGGTCAAAGAAGAGACACGATTCCGAGGTGATGACACCCCAGCAAGATTAGATTTACTGCTAACCAAAGAACCTGACGTAATTGAATCCTTGAAATATCTGTGTCCTATAGGAAAAAGTAATCACGTGGTCATTGAGTTCCAGATGATAATAGGGAACGTGGTGCCAAGAGATGAGCTCCATAGGCAGGGAAGATACAACTTTGGGAAAGCAAACTTTACGGAATTGAGAAAATTTTTTGAAAATGCAGATTGGAGAAAATTCAGAGAAACAAGAGAGATTCAGAGGAAGTGGGATATCTTTCTAGACCTCTATAATTCAGGAGTGGATAAATATGTTCCAAGAGTAAGTGGGAAAGAATATAGGAAAAAGGAGTGGTTTAATAGAAGGTGTATGATAGCGAAAAAAGAGAGGGACATGGCGTGGAACAAATGGAGAAAGAGAGGTAATAGCAGAACAAAGGGAGAATATAAAAGAACTAGAATATACAAGAATTCGTAGAGAGGAAGAAAGGAACTTTGAAAGAGGTATAATCGACAAATGTAAGAATGAACCCAAATTGTTTTATAGATTTGTTAATGGCAAACTGAAACAAAAGGAAGGAATCACCAAACTGAAAGTAGAAGGAGAGGTCTATAATGATGTGGCAATCCAAGCTGAAATAATGAACAAACGTTTTCAATCAGTTTTTACTAATGAAGGGGAGTTTGTGGAGGGGGAGGGAGTGACTAGGAATGTGGTGATAAGATATAAAAGTGGAAGTGCAGGAAGTGTACAAATTACTGGAAACTCAAGATGTAAGGAAAGCCCCAGGACCAGATGGAATTTCAAATTGGGTACTGAAGGAATGCAGAGACCAACTGGAAGATAAGATTCACAGTTTAATTGTGTGTTCGCTGGAAGAAGGGAAAGTGCCTCGGGAATGGAAGAGAGCAAATGTGGTACCAATTTACAAGGGAGGAAACAAGGAAGAACCACTGAACTATAGACCAGTGTCCCTAACCAGCATGCTTGCAAAATTGTGTGAGAAGGTTCTGAAAGATAGGTGGATAAAATATCTGGAAGAGATGAATATTTTGACTGAAAGTCAATTTGGATTTAGAAGTGGAAGGTCATGTGTTTCCAACTTTTGAGCTTTTACTCAAGAGCGACTGATGTGCTGCAGGAGAGAGACGGTTGGGTGGATTGTGTATATTTGGATTTGGAGAAGGCCTTTGACAAGGTACCCCATAAGAGACTAATGTGGAAATTAGAGCATATAGGAGGACTGAAGGGTAACCTCCTGGAATGGATGAAAGACTTTTTGAGAGACAGACAAATGAGGACAGTAATAAAGGACAGGATGTCTGGATGGAGAGAAGTAACAAGTGGTGTCCCACAGGGCTCGGTGTTGGCGCCAGTAATGTTCCTGATTTACATAAATGATATGGTAGATGGAGTGAACAGTTATGCAAGTCTGTTTGCTGATGATGCCAAGATCTTGAGGAAGGTAGAGGTTGAAGGGGACTGTAAAATGCTGCAGGAAGATCTGGATAGGATACATGACTGAAGCCGGATGTGGGAAATGAAATTCAACGCAAAAAAATGTAAAATATTGGAAATGGGTAAAAGCACCAAGAGACCATCACTGAATTATATGATGGGTAATGAACCAATCACAAAAGCGTGAGAAGAGAAAGATTTAGGAGTGCTGGTCCAGGATAGTTTGCCACCTGAAAAACACATCAACAAGATAGTTAGAGAGACATATAAACTCTTGACCAACATAAGAGTGGCATTTCATTACATGAATGAAGAGATGATGAAAAAACTGACAGTGGCCATGATCCACCCCAGGTTAGAATATGCGGCAGTAGTGTGGTCCCCACACAAAAAGAAAGATATAAACAAGATTGAGAGAATACAAAGAACAGCAACCAAGATGGTCCCCAGTTTGGCAGATCTGTCATATAGTGAGAGGCTAGAAAGGCTGGATTTGCCATCCTTAGAGGAAAGGAGAGAGAGGGGTGACATGATTGCAGTGTTCAGGACCATGATGGGAGTAGATAAAATTGATAGAGAAGATCTGTTTTTATGGGATAAGAGAGCAACAAGAGGACATGGACTGAAACTGAAGAAGCCGCGCTGCTTGAAGGACATCAAGAAATATAGTTTTCCGTATAGATGCATAGACCTGTGGAATAGACTGGACAAAGAGATCGTCCAGTCTAAAAACTTAAACAAGTTTAAAGCAAAATTTGACTTATTGAGAAACAGAGACTGGACCCCACGAGCGTAGCTCATTTCCTGTATATCACAATTAAGTAAATACAATTAGGTAAATACATGGTACAGAGGGGACAGGGATCGTGTTGAAAGGTGCCTGATTGGTTACGTAATCGTAGAGAGGTCGATGCTAGGAATGGCTGCTGATACAAGGACCGTGACAGAACGAACGACGTGGAGGTGTGTCAGATCATATGATAGTGGTATGTAAGATCAAGCAGAGAGGAGTGAGGTGGTCCAGGAGAGAAAGGAGCAGTCAGGGAGAAAGACTGAAAGGTGAGATGCTGAGAATCAAAGAACTGGCAGATGGATACAGGACCAAAGTAGTGGAGGAGTTGGAATCAGTGAACTGGAATGAAATGGATCTGGACAGCCTGTGGAGTGCATATAGGGATTCCTTAATTAGGAACATTAAGGTGGTGTGTGGTGTGGCAAGAGTAACAACAAAGAAGACAGGTTCAGCATGGTGGGATGAAGAGGTTAAGAGAGCAGTGGAAGAAAAGAGGAAGAAGTGGCCAGAGTGGTAACAGAACAGGGGTTCAATTGAAGTAAGAACTTAATATCCTGAGAGCAAGAAGTACATAAAGAGACTTGTGAAGAGGAAAAAGAAGGAGGTAAATGATGATCTAGGAAGAAAAATGAATGCGAACCACATTGATAATAGGAAGTTATTCTGGAAAGAGGTGCGGAAATGTAGAAGTGACAGTGGAAACAAATGTGAAAGTGTAAAGTATGTAAGTGGTAGATTATTAACCCATGGGGATGAAGTAAGGACCAGATGGAAAGAACATTTTGAAAGCCTGATGAATGGGAATAAAGAGAGCAGAGCCACTGATTGGTTTTGGGGGTGTGCAGAGAAGGAATGCTGTGCCAGGCAACGTGACACTCGCACAGGTGAAGAATGCTGTGAAGAGGATGAAAAATGGGAAAGCAGCTGTGGCTGATGAGGTATATGCAGAGATGATTAAGTGAAGTGGAGAGAACAGAATGAAGTGCTTGCTGGAGATATGTAAGAAGGCATGGAAACTGTGCCAGCCAAGTGGAAAAAGGCTGTGACTGTACCCCTGTACAAAAATAAAGGAGGAAGAAGTGAGTGCATTAATTATAGTGGCATAAGTTTATTCAGTGTTGTAGGGAAGGTATATGGAAGAATTATTATAAAGTAAGAGTGATATCAGAAGTCCTAGTGGGTGATGAACAAGGTGGTTTAGAAGTGGCAAAGGATGTGTGGATCAAATATTTGCAGTGAGACAGACAGTGGGGAAGGCTTGTGAGAAGGACTATAAGGTGTTTATAGCATTTATGGATCTGGAAACACCATATAACACTTACTTAAAATAAAAAACATCTGAATCACTTTGCAATTTAAAATTGCTAGAAACCAGGCAAAAGCTGTAATAAATCATGCTAAATCAAAGTTTCTTCACAATCAAGCATCAAAACTACTTAACAACCCTAATGACTATAGAATATTCTGGTCAACTCTTAATTCTTTCAATATTAACGCTAACAAGTCATCATCCATTCCCCCACTAAAATCTTCAGATGGCAACATTACAAATGACCCACATAGGAAAGCAAATATCTTTGCCAGTACATATGCCAGAAATTCTACCTTAGAGGAAGTTGGCCAAAATGTCTCAGTACTGGAACATGACTCTCCCAAAACTGTTCCACTTAAAATACAGACAAGATACAGAGAATCCATCCTAGACAATTTACCTACAACAAAGCTCCAAGCCCAGATGGAATTCCTCCAATTGTTTTGAAAAAGTCTTCCCCAGAACTTGCACTTGTTCTTGATAAACTATTCAGACTATGCATATGTACTTCTTCATTCCCTAATTCATGGAAAGAAGCCAATATCCACCCAATTCCAAAGAAAGGAAGTTCCTCTGACCCCTCTGATTACAGACCAATAGCTGTCACATCTTCTCTTGGTAAAGTATTTGAAATTTTAATGAATAAGCACATAAACACCTTGCATCCAACAACTTAATTACCGATAAACAATATGCTTTTCGTCACGAAAGATCCACCATTGACATACTCAATCTCCTGACTTACACCATCCATCAATCAATCGACCTATATGGAGAAACTCATGCAGTAGCCCTTGATATTTCTAAGGCTTTCGACAGAGTATGGCATCGTTCCCTGCTGTCCAAACTCCCTTGCTATGGACTAACATCTTTTGTTCCTCTGCTTGCCTCATATCTGAGCAACAGAAAAATAAAAGTAGATGATGTATATTCCAATTTCCACTCAATTAATGCCAGCATGCCACAGGGATCAGTTCTGGCACCAACCCTGTTCCTAGTTCATATTAATGATCTCTCATCTGTCACCCACAATCCCATCCATTCATATGCAGATGACTCAACACTTCGCAGTTCATTCACACTCAGACACCCATTTACAAAGACTGATATCTCCAGTTCTCAACTCAGCACAGCCATCTCCATAAATCAAGACTTATCTATGATCAGTGAATGGGGACAATACAACCTTGTCTCATTTAATGCTAGTAAAACCAAATACATACAATTTATGAATAGTTTACAGTTTACAGGTTAACAAATCAGGTTCTGATACTGAGAGTATACAGAAGTAGCATCTGTTTGTTCAGAAAATGTGTTGTTGCTGAGACTATAACTTTTATTCCCCAATATTCTTTAGCTCCCCTATAAGTGGGCAGGGCTTTGCTGGAGTCATACCAGAATGTGGGATAAAAAAATGCATAATCAACTTCACTCTAAACTTAATTTCAACAACATACACAAGCACAGCAAAACTGTGCTACTCTATTCCGCAGCAGGACACTCTATGCAATCTACAGACTCACGTCAAATGCAAATAATACCATAGGTAGCCCTAAAAAAAAAAAATGTCTGTATCAATAGCTCAGTTAGCCCACAGTGGTAAGGGTATTCTCATATGCAAGTCTATTGTAAATAAGTGCGATGGAAAAGAAGGTCATAATATACTGGTATGTTGTAAAACTGTAAATGTAAGGACCTTTCATGAGAAGTAACCTTTAGTGTCAGTAGAAGACACTAATGAGTGTGTGTGGTGGTGGTAAGGTGGGGGTCTGGTGTAGCATGAGCTAGGGTAGGCAGTTAAATAAGTAAAAAAAAATAAAATATATTGCTTTATGCCATGTTTTCCCCTAAGGGCTAAGGCACTGCCCCTGGGTAGAGGACTTAGGTTTGGAGTGTGTTGCACTTTATGACCGGATGCCCTTCCTGATGTCCATCAATGACCCTTGGGTGGACTCGAACCTCCAACCCTTCGGCCAGAGTGAAGCGCTCAAACCCACTGAGCCATGGCTACTACTGGGGTAAGCAATTGGGTAAGGATAATGAAGATGATGACAAGTTACCACAAAAATAATTAGCTATACTGGAAAGTCTGTGATGTAATGAACAGTGGTTGCTGATCAAGAACTGTTTGTTCCAATATGAAGTCCACATACCATTAACTATTCATATTTCAAAACGTTATCTAAAATTGCTGACTCCCCATTTGCTCAATGAATTGAAATAAAAACAAAAT
>JAGKTI010002014.1:0-27447 GCA_018397915.1 Birgus latro
TGCTCATGTAATGCCACTCAGAGATGAGTGAGGTTGGTCACTCTCATCTTAAATGTCAGGACCAACTTGCCTAGCCCCGGGCTCCTACGCTCCTCATGGAGCAACGTAGGATTGGATGATGGATGGATGGATTAATAATCTAGTCTTTTATTTCTCAAAACAGCCAGCTGTTCCCAAGAAATTCACCAGCACTCAACACTCATTTACACTTTTACAGTTATAAGAATTATGATATCACTCATACAGAATACAGATTTTATCAGTAAAAAAAAGTGGCAACAACTGAACCCAATAAATCTACACATTTTAAGGCACAAACCAACCAGGACTGCTTGCTCCTGATTGATATTATGTAAGCAATAAACCCCTTGGATGTAAACACACTTCCACCTTTCCTATAACCCCCAGGCAGAGCAGACAGCCACCACCATCAACCACTTCATCAATTCCTCTACTAATGGCCACATCCCTAGCCTCCTTGATGCTGGCTCTGTCCTCGGTGCTCAAGGCGGCCTCATAATCGCCAATGCTGCGTATTTCAAGGGCTCCTGGAGACGACCATTTGAGCCAGCCAGACCACGGAAGTGGCCATTTAAACTGGAAGGGGGTGGCCAAGCTGAAGTGAATATGATGACTGTCTATGGATGGTTCATGGTTGGTGAGTAATTTCCTGCATCCCATTCTTCCACAGAACACAACCCATATTAACCCCTTCAGTTCAATGACCTTTTTATTCCTGTCACAAGACAATTTCATTCAACTTATGACACACCAGTCTTAATCAAGGGATTAATGAATTTCATACCTAACTTCTCCAGTTTGAAAAGTCTCTCTTCAGTTTAATAATACTGTAATAAAAGGTAATTAAGGTGCTCCAGTTGGACTGAGCCAGTGTAGGTTTATATCCAAGGGGTGGTTGGGGTTTACTGCTCACATAATGTCACTCAGGGATGAGTGAGGCTGGTCACTGTCATCCTAAATGTCAAGACCAACTTGCCTAGCCCCGGGTTCCTATGCTCCTCATTGGGCGACATAGGATTAGATGATGGATGGATGGAAGTGTGGATAAAAATTATATATTGTGGTAGGTGAGGGCACATACCATCCACTCACTTGATGCAGTGCTGCTTTGGATGTCTGCCCTTTCCTCTCTTCCATCCTTCCTCTTCTGTCTTTCTTTCCTTCACTCTTTACTCTTCCCTCTGCCACGGGTGACTTTACACTCCCTCTTCTGTCTTTCTTTCCGTCATTCTTTTCTCTTCCTTCTGCCTATGAGTGACTCTACACTAAGTAACAATCCGAATGGTTTCCAGTACACCAAGAAACCATTTACTATGCTGGGTGGTAACCATATAACCAAATTATGGCACCTGGTGGTTTAGTGGGTAATTAAGGCATTCCATTTGGAATGAGCCTGTGTAGGTTTATATCCAAGGGGTGATTGGGGTTTGTTGCTCCCGTTATGCCACTCAGGGATGAGTGAGGCTGGTCACTCTAATCTTAAATGTCAGGACCAACTTGCCAAGCCCCGGGTTCCTATGGGGCGACATAGGATTGAATGATAGATGGATGAAAAGTATGTAACTGGATTAAAGGGGTAAAATGGCTTACATCCAGGATCCCAATAACTGCACTATGCTGCAAGATGCATAGGGGGCATGAGGAAACAAACTTAGTCCACCAGTCTGACCAAACCAAGGATCAAAGTGGCCATTCAGGCTACACTTGGGTGACCAGGCTAATATGATGACTGTCTGTGGAACATTCATGATCTGTGAGCAATTTGACAAGTCTAAATCCCTTGAACATGACCAACATTACACACTTGCACATCCAGTGTTCTGTTTTTTGGGTGTGGGCCCATCTCTAGGAGCAGCTCTGTCCTTCTGTCTCTCAATAATGATTTTCAGCCACAAAATGCTTTACACCTGTAGATTTTAGCAACCTTAGCAAAGCAAAGCCACACAACACCAAACCACACCACACCACACAACACACCATACCACAAGTCCTGTCTCTCAATAACGATTTTTGGGCACAAGCTGCTTCACTCCCGTTGATTTAGCAACTTCAGCGAAGCCACACCACACCAAAACACACTACACCACACACTACACCATACCATACCACTCTCTAACACCACACTACACCAATGAAATTAACCAGAGGGTCCTGAAGCCTCCACATCTAGTGCTTTTATACTAGTTTTAGTTTACTCTTGTGATTTTCTGATAAATTTGTTAATAAGGGAGATACCATTTGTAGCAACAAGCTTACAAAGTCTCAGTTAACCCTTTCACCAGCAGATTTCTCTCCTTGAGCTGAAAAAATCATCTAGGTAGCAAAAATATAAATATGTACATACAACACTGGATTCAGGTTAATCTGTCTACATCCAAGTTCCTCAACTATACTGCTGAGTGAACAAGGTAAAAGGAAAACAAACTGAAATCGCCAGTATGACCAGCTTGAAAAATATACTCTTATAAATGCTGGCTGAATGTAGGAGGACATTTCTCTCTTTCTATCTATTGCCAGATGCCTCAATCCCATAAAGGGTGGCCACAAACAAATTGCCTCCATGTCACCCTGTCCAATGCCATTTCCCTGCCCTGCTCCCAGCTCACATACCTCTCCAATCTGTGCCTCCCTCCATCTCATCCTCGGCTTCTCCCCCCCTCTCCCTCCTCCACCTCTTCCCCCCCCTCTCTCCCCCTCCACCTCTTCCCCCCCTCTCTCCCCCCTCCACCTCATTCGCATACACTCTCCTCATTAGTCTCTCACTCTAGCAACAACCTCTCATCCCTTTTCCTTCCAACTCTCTAATGCAAGAGTTAACTGTTACTCCCAGTCCTTCATTTATGCAACTGGTCATCTCTGGAACTGTCTTCCTCTGTCTGTATTTCCTACTTCCTATAATCTCCAGTCTTTCAAACGCAGTGTGTCCAAGCATCTCGAAATGAACGGATCTTGAATTTGGCTCTCTTTTGTGTTGTTTTTGTTTATTCTTGGAAGGAACGGTTTGCGGGCCCATGGCCTTTGGTTTCTTCTTCCTTGCATTAAAAAAAAAAAAAAAACTCTCCACATTGCCAAACCACCTCAGTGTATTTCTCCTAACGCTTTCTATCACACCCACATCCACACCACAACGCTCCTTCACTTCCTCATTTGTCAGTCTGTCTCTCCACGTAACTCCACATGCTCCTCTCAAATAACTCCTTTCCACTGCTCTCTCTCTTGTGTCCTTCCAACAAGGCCCAAGCTTCACTTCCATACATTAGAGCTGGTATCACAACACTGTCATGCAGTGACCTTTTTACTTCCAAGCTCACTTCCCTGTTCCTTGTCACTGCTTTCAAAGAACCAGACCTTTCTTCCTTGTTGTATCCTTTCATGCACTTCACCCTCTTAACTTCTATCCTCACTCATCACACTACCCAAGTACTTAAACGAACTCATATTTTCCACTTCCTCCTCATCCAGCCTCACTGTACATTCATTTACTTCACTCCTCTCAAAGACCATAACTTTACTCTTCCCTACATTCACCTTTAGATTCCGCTTCTTACACACTCTTCCAAACTCACTCACCCATCTCATCACTTAACAATACAATATCATCTGCAAACAACAGTAAAGGGAGTTTCCAGACACTATCCTCTCTCATTAGGGTCACTCCAACATCCACTGCCCTACCTTGTATCTCTCTTATAACTACTTGATTCTATTACCAGATGACATTCAGCTTGAGAGGGCATGCTACTGGTGAATGGGTTAATAAAATATATTGCTATGGTAATGAAACTGAGGGATGAGGATGTTTGAAGGTCCAAGCATAAAGAAATAAGGATGGACAGAAAGATGTGCATTGCCTCCCTAAATGACAAAACTGTAAATAGCAGAATTATGAATGAGAAGCTAAGAGATCAGCTTAGAATTGAAGGCATGAGTGATGGTCGAAACAGGAGAGTAAGGTGGCCAGAACATGTGGAGAGAATGGAGGAAGAAAAATGAACAATGAAAGTTTAGGATTCAGTAATTAGCATAGACAGATAGGTGAGAGAGAGAGAGAGAGAGAGAATCTTGTTTAAAAATGTATGTTCTTATCTTTGTTTCAGCAAATTCCAGTGAGCTTGGGGCATCAATTTTAGAACTCCCATACAAGCAAGGAAGGTTCTCCATGTACATCCTGCTACCCCTACCTGCTGGCTCACAGTCTTCCAACAACCAACCTACAAGCAGTCAACGAACCACCACCCCACCCACCACCTCTCCTCACCCTACCAACCTGACGACAAATGCACAACCCACACCATCTAGGAATGACGGTGGTCCAATCAGGCCGCGTGGGGAAGGCAATGAGAACCAAGATCCCACTTTCCCAGCTGACGAGACACCCAGTAACCCAGTCAGAAGGTCAGCCCAAGTGGATGAACCCATCGCACCCCACCCTAAGGATGGAAACAAAAAGCCACCTAGGAACTCCGATTCCCGTTCCGACTGCAGGACAAATGAAGATCTAAACAAAAATGGGGAACCAGTACCTATTGTATCCAAGGATCCATGCCACAGATCGAGACGCCAAACTTTAGACAGCCCAGATCAAACTCAATACATTGTCAACATCCAAGCCAGCTCATCCACCACCCCCCCTACACCCAGCAACACCACAACCACCTCAACCATCACCCCCACCACCACAGGGACCCTTGATAGTGTGGTGGAGAGACTTACTGCTGACAGACTAGAGGCAGCTCTCTCATCGCTGCATCTACGACGTGTTGAGGCCACCATACCCACCTTCAGCCTCAACACTGCCCTTGATACCACACTCGTACAGGTTTGCTGAATCACTTTTATTCACTATACTGTAGTAGTTATTTGTCCCAGCTTCTATTACTGAATTCTTGAATGAGGAGTGAGTGAATGAATGAATGAATAAATAAATAAACAAATACACTGATATGACCCATTTCACCAGACCCAATGTTAACAATTTCACATATTGTCTTCTTTTTCCTGTTTGAGAACCTTACTCATTGTACTGGTCATAAAACAAAAGGAAGTTTGAATGACTATGATTTTCGTATTTCTAGGCCCTAGCCACACCGATGAATGCTGTGAAAATCTGGATTAATGAGGAGGATTTTCTCACTTATGGATGCTAGTTTAAGCATCCTAGCTAATACAGTACATAAATATCTTCACTGAAATGCTAATGTTGATGATGATGATGATGATGATTAGGAAGAGGAGGATAATGATGGTGAAAATTCTCCTCTTTTTCATTTCAGGCTCTAAGTGGAGTTGGCATCATAGACCTGTTCTCCTCCAAAGCCAACCTGACTGCCTTTGCCCCAGATGGTCAGCTAAGGGGCCTTTCAGGGGTGCACAAGGCGGTCATTAATGTGGATGAGCTGGGGACCGAAGCTGCCGCAACCACTGCCATCTTGGTCGGCCACTCAGCCCACCCACCCCCACGTGTATACTTCACATGCGACAGTCCCTTCCTTTTCATGCTCAGGGACACAGTCAATGAGGACATCATCTTTATAGGCGCTTTCAAGGAGCCACAGACCACGGCATAACTGGAGAATATTATCCATGAGAGAGGCAACACAAGACAGAGTATATAAACCCAAGCAATGCATAACTAGAGAAAATTATCCAGACAACACTCAGGCAAGGCATAACAAGAATATTACCCACATGAGGTGTAACGCAAGAAAATTACCCAAGATAAGCAAAACTCAGGAATATCACTTAAGCAAGGCCCAAGACAATAGCCCAAGTATGATGTAATGCCAGATAATTACCAAACAAGACATCAATCCACAATACTCAAGCAAAGCATAACTCCACAAAATTAGGCTAACCAAGAAAGGCATGTTTCAAAAGGTGACACCTCAAGAAAACCCAGATAAGGTGGGGAGAATAAAAAAAAAAAAAAAAAAGCTAACAGTCAAACATATTAGGGTACCAAAATGAGCATAACTAAAAGAAAATCACCCAAGCAAGATATAACTTGTGGATATTGCCAAAGTGAAGAAAACCTCAAGAAAAATGACCAAATAACGTATAATACAAGAAGTTTACCGAAGCAAATCAACACAAGAAAATTACTCAAACAAGGCAAAACTCAAGAATACAGTACCTTATTAGGCTTCCCAAGTTAGGTATAACTTGAAAGAAACTACTGAACTATAGCATAACACACGAAAATGGGCCAAGTAAGGAAAACTTGTGAAAATTACCTCCCCCATTTAAAAAAAAGAATCATGAGGTGAAAAGATTTTCCAAGCACGGCATAACTTCCGAAAATTATCAATGCGAAACTCAAAAATGTTATCCTACCTAAGCAATATGTAACTCCAGAATATTACACTATCCAAGCAATGTAACTCAAGTAAATTACAGTACCATACAAGGCATAACAATACATTCCCTAAGCAAATCGTTCCTTTAAAAAATAATAATATTGTAATAACAATAAAATAAATAAATAAATGTACCTTAAACCAAACCAAATCACTCAAAGCAAGGAATGAGTTACAGAGTGCGGGAAAAAGAAATCCAAATTAATATAAATGTGATAAATCGTGTAAAATATAATCTGGGTATAGACCACCGAGTGCTTATCTGGCTGTTGACCAAAAAGGGTGCATGTATATACTCTGGTCAAGGAGCTAGAGAACTATACTATCTAGAGAGGCTGTTTAATTGTCTGAATTCTGAGTTTACAAAGATTTCTAGTGTTTCTTCCTTGTCATAACACTATTTTCTTGCTATTTATTGCATGGCGGCAGCAGCAGTCTCCAGTCAGAGAAGACCATGCCCTAATGCACTATGATTTGAATTCAACACATGAGCAAAGGTTTTTCTGTCACATAAATGCTGGAATACAGGACAGTCTTCAATAGGTTAAAAATTACATTATCTAGATCACAGCAGCCTATTTTTTGGTTTCATATGTCCCACGTACTATCCAATATTCGGTAAGGATTTTTTTTTTAATGCTGACTTAAAATGCAAAATTAACAAAGTCATTTGGTCTTAAGGTATTGAGCCTCCTAGTTCCTAGAATAAGACCCTACGTATACATAGCCTGCACACTAATTGTCTCTATCTCTCGTCTGATGTCCAATCCCAAAGCTCATCCAAGGTGGCAACAACTCCAAGCCTTCTCTTGCCACCCGTCACATTTCCTTCCCACCTCTCCAAGCCTCCCTCTTTCATGTACTCGTTTAGTTTTTGAAGGCTCCAACATGCTTGCATGCGTCGGCCTTGGTCAGCTAATGGCGGCTCTCCATGCTGCTTGATCTATGGCAGCCCCCCTGTTCAGTCCCTCAATCCTGAGGTCACACTTATGTCTCACATTTTTTTCATTCTACCCCTTGCAACCCCTCCCCCAGTATTAACGCTTCTCACTTTCTTCACCCAAGTATCATCCCTCATCCTCTCCACATGCCTAAACCACCTCAGTCTACCTCGCCTCATCACATTATCAATACACTCCACTCCCGTCCTACCTCTCAACTCTTCCATCGTAAACCCAGCCTATCACTCTCCCAGCTGCTTTTTGTTTTTGTTTTTTCCATGCACTTGGTATATATCCAGGCTTAACCATAACTATCATATCCACCTCCACCCTGCTCTGCACGCTGACTTATTTAGCCACCTATGCAATAAGACCAGAAAGCAAAACATACATCAAGAAATGGTTCATACAAAATACATACCAAAACTTAGGGGAAATTTGGTCATATTCAGTATTAAAAGGGAGAAGGACAGAAAAAAGTGAAAATAATTACTTACCAGGAAAATCAAATAGTGTGGTGAGGCAGTCTGGTTCCAGTTCTTTTATGTTGGGTGCATCAGTGACTTGGTATTGGGTGAATTTAAACTTCCATCATTAGGTCTTCCATTTTACCTGGTTACCACAAGACAAAACATTAGTCGTTGCAGGAAACATTATATCCAGTACTGCTTCTTTCCCTTCCTTCCCCCTCTTCACCCTTCCTGCCTCCCATCCCTCTCCCTTTCTCCCCTCCTCAACCAAAAAATAATTATATCCACTGCTGTTCCTTTCCCTTCCTTCCCCTTCTTTACCCTCCCTGCATCCCATCCCTCTCCCTTTACCCTTCATCTACCCACAAATACTGTATGTGCATGTTTTATCTCTACCCATTCCTGCAGAGGGTCCAAGTATGGCTGAAACTGTTGCATCTTCAGAAAAATAAATATGCTTGAAATACACTGAAGTTATTGCCAAATCGTTACTTTTATTTTACTATTATTGTTCTTGGAATTTGTTGTGGAGACTGAATACTGTACAAACAATACACATTTTTAAATCATGGATAAAAATGACAGGATGGAGCTTTACTCATTTAAATAAATACCATTATGTACTTGGGCATTTTCTTTTTATTACACTTTGTTCCCTTCAATGATGTTTTCTTCAAGCCCTCCAACATTTATTGTGTACAGTACTTAACTCCTTCACTATCAAAGGTTCCTCCCAAGATTATTTGCCTCTTCAAAACAGTGGTGTCTTTTATCATTAATTCTTGCTACCTCCAGATGAACTTTCCTAACTCATGAAAGAACTCCATGATTGATGGGATTTAATTAAAGTTAGATCTAAATCCTCCAGTTCAAAACGATTCTAAAATATAAAAAATTAAAAAAGTGTATGTGAGTGAGGTGGAGGGGGCGAGAGGGAGGGGGAGGCCGAGGATGAGATGGAGGGATGGAGTGGAGAGGTATATGAGAGAGGGGGGTGTGAGTTGGGAACGTGGTAGTGAAATGGCAGGGGACAGAGTGACATGGAGGCGATTTGTTTGTGGCCACCCCGTTCGGGATTGAGGCGTCTGGCAATAGATAGATAGAGATAGAGAAAAAATGACTGGAGATGGAATATAACAGAAATCACATCACAAGACTGAAGGAATTAAAATTATCTAGCAATAAGAATAAAATAAAAATGTTATTGTACTGAAGGGTAAATGAAGACTGTTGCCAACTCCTCCACAAGGATGGGTCTGCCCTGAGCTCAGTTAAAGTATTTAGCAGTTGCAAAAATTTAAAAAAAACAGGACAAAATTGTACTGATGGGGTTAGCCAATATATAGCAGCTGGTAAGATGTATTTCATCTAGGCAATTTGCATACACAGTACAGTTAACTCTCCATTATCTGGGGTAATTCAGCCAAGCCTTACACTGAATAAAATGAAACACAGGATATTGATTACTACTCCCCATCAGCCCAATATTCGGCATACAGCCAGATATTGCATTACTACCCATCTCGACCTTCTATCCTGAAAACTTTCCCATGAGTAAAAGATGAAAATTAAGTACAAAATACAATAAAGTGATGATATAGTATTGTACTGTAATACAGTGCCAGTTATTACTGCTTTCGAGCTGGATGATACACCTCGGCACTGGATACTGCACAGAACTGCCGGTTATGTTCCGTTTCGACATGGATATTGCACAATTCTGCTAGATATTGCTTTAATAGAGCTAAGCCAGCAGGGCCAGATATTGCATTGGACTGGTTATTGTGACAACTGATAATTGAGTTTACTGTATTGCTCTTACGCGAATCAATATCATCTATCACCAAAGAAAGTGATCTATCCTCAAGCTGGGGTAGTGAACAAACTGATTTCCGACAAGATCCACCAACATGTAATAATCCATCCATCCATCTATGTAATAATAACAATAAATAATGCTAATATGGTCCTAATACACCACTCCTGAATGAAACAGCCATATTATGTATTTACAATGGACAGTGTGTTAGTGGTGAAGTGGTGATATGAAGGCGTGTGGCATATGGGAGGATGACGTGCCTCAGAGAACAGACTATCATGTCTATGATCAATGCTGGAAATGCACGCACACATGAAAACAACTGTAATCACAACAAGACCCCAACTTGACTCAAATCCTCTCACTTTAGTAATAATTTTTAAGTATATTATGACCGCTACATCATCATCCTGACCTTTACTTCCACATATGGATAGGCTTTGTGACTATCATAAGACACCTACATTTACCTTACAGCCTGTCAAATGGAAGTGGTTAGAATACCTATTAACCCCAGTTATAACATTTTTTTTCATTTTTTTTTTTTTTTACATTTTACTATGGACCTCTTGTACAGAAAAGGTTAATACTCCTGCAACAAAGCCAGTACATAAATGATGTATCAACTAGGCTATAATTTCAGAAACAATAATATCAAAGTGACAATAATTAATTGGAAGAAATTTAAATTAGTTTATTTACAATGTACATATGAGCAGCATAACCAGTTATGTGCACCAGACCTTCTCCACAGGCCAATTGGTGCATGCTCACACAGAGGAACACTGAGGCTTTAAAATATAACTATCAACAAAATAAGAAATACCTCAAAAATGACCAGCTTTCAATTATTCTATGGCTAAGCACAGAAAAGAGAAGACCCTCAAAGTTATTAATAAAATGGTACCATTACCTGTAAATTGACCTGAGCACAAATATCTATCTATCTATTGCCAGACGCCTCAATCCTGCACGGGGTGGCCACAAACAAATCGCCTCCATGTCGCTCTGTCCCCCGCCATTTCCCCACCCCGCTCCCAACTCACACCCCCCTTTCTCATGTACCTCTCCACTCCATCCCTCCATCTCATCCTCGGCCTCTCCCTCCCTCTTGCCCCCTCCACCTCACTCACATACACTCTCCTCGTCAGTCTTTCACTCTCCATCCTCTCCACATGCCCAAACCACCTTAACGTGTTTCTCCTAACGCTTCCTATCACGTCCACAACCACACCACAACGCTCCTTCACTTCCTCATTTGTCAGTCTCTCCATGTGACTCCACATGCTCCTCTCAAATAACTCATTTCCACTGCTCTCACTCCTGACTTCTGTCCTTCCGACAGGGTCCAAGCTTCACTTCACAAATATAATATAACAGTATTAATAATATTAATAATAATAAATAATAACGTCACTTTCTTCATGGCAAGGCTCCAGAACATAATTCATACTGTATACAGATCCCCCCCTCTCCTTATTAGAATATTTAACTGCAAGAGTACCTTTCTTCCATCATCCAATCCAGTACAGTATTAACCATCAGGAGCACAAGGGTCTGCAGGTAAACTACTCAGTCCAAACATTTAAAAGTGACAATAGGTCCTCATCTGAAAGGCATTACATGAGCAATAAGCCTTTTGGCTAACATCCAATTGCAGCATCTCACCTCACTAGACCAAAAGGCATCAAAAAAAGTGAATGAGGGCAACAAAGCTTATGCACTACAGCAGCACACAGGGTCCCTTTCATTTCCCTGCATGTCAGAGGTCTGTCCCATTAAGGGAAAACTGCACAAGTGTGAGTAACAAAGACAACCAATATCCTGCATGACCTTTTTTTTTATTTATTAATATTTTTTTCAGGTTTATTCAAGCACCACTCACAGCTGGTCTGGTATATATAACATAATGGGATGCACTCACTGCAGAAGTGCAGTAGCTGTGATCTATGCACTGCAGAGTTTTCCATAAAAATTAAAGAGTACCTGTACCACTGAATGTCATAGTTTAGGCTGCAAATTACCGTTCTTTAGCATGAAAACGCTTACAACATTCGCTAAAAGATCTCAAGATATGTCCCACGTACACAGCTGCTAATACCCATCCCTAAACTCCTTTACTACCTCATTAAAGCTGCAACTGGTATCTACCTAAACAAACAAAAGCTGAAAGATGACAACAGCTAACAACAGTTTTTGGAATTCCAAATATTACTTATTCATATAAACTGCATATCTGCCTGAACAAACAAAAGCTGACAGAAGATAACAGCTAACAACAGTTTTTACAATTCCAGGAATCATTTATTCACATAAACTGTGTATCTGCTTAAGCAAACAAAAGCTGACAAAAGACAACAGTTAAAAACCGATTTTGCATACAGTACTGTATTTCAAAAATCACAGAGTTCAGTTTGTATACAGACCACTGAAGGCACTGTCCACAACACATCAGCATATAAGAATGAAGCACCAACAATGCATTTGCTAAGTTTAACAACTTGATTATGATGACATCTATTTATTTTCTTCTTACAAATGAAAGCTCCATCCTCGGCTGGACCACACATTTTCTCGTGCATACAGCATATTCACAACTTGTTACATCCTACAATCTACCACTCACATCACTGCATCTCATATATACAGTATACACATTCAAAAAAGTATAGCAATGGAAGGGTCTAACATCCTGAATGATCAATATCGGTTATAATGCCTAAGGAAAATTAATCATTATAATGTAAGTGGCCATATACAGCAATAACAATACTTCCAGTGGATAAGATAAAACTGTCACTGACAAGTGATGCATGGTAAGGAAAACCAGGCATTTTATAATAATCACTGTCTGTGGTTGCAGACTCTTTCACACAAAATGGACTGATACTTCTCTGATTAAGTGCACCCATCTCCCATCAACAACACAAGATAAGGTTACTACCATCCCTTTTGCTTCATACAACACAAGGTCACTGGCCACTAACCACCAACATGCCCTTGTCCACCCCATTAACCATTATCTTTGCCTTCTTCATATTCACTCTCATACCCGTAGCAGCCGTGGCTCAGTGGGTTAGAGCGCTCCGCTCTGGCCGTAGGGTCGGAGGATCGAATCCACCCAAGGGTCACTGGTGGACATCAGGAAGGGCATCCGGTCATAAAATGCTACACGCTCCAATCCAAAAAGGCCGACGCATGCAAGCATGTTGCAGCCTTCAAAAACGAAACGATACCCCTAGACTGCCTTTCCAAAATTTCCCCACAGCAGCAGTTCACTAACATTCAGCAATTCCTATGGCAACCCACATGTGAAATCCAACATCAATCCTTCAAACATTATAAAAAATAGACAAGGCTCAAGAAAGATCACTGATGCACACCAACCTATACTGTAAACTCTGTACACCACCCACAATCATATTTAAAATGGTATTTTTTTCCCTCCCTCATGATGAGATCTTTAAAACTTTATTTATTATGCTGTCCTACAACACTTTTTTATTCAGCGGTAAAGTACTAACAACAGCCAGAGCCTTATTACTGGTATTGCTTCCAAAGGCAGGGTCCCACACTTTGGCTACTACTGTATAATGCAAAGCAATAAAAAGCATGACTTTCCTACAACCATGGTGGTATGACGAGTGAAACACCTCCTACTTACTAGGAATTCAAATCAATATGCACAGAACATGACCTTCACTGTGACTGATGCTTCAAACCACTGATCCACCAGGGGTCCTGAAGGAGTTAAAATGACTACTGAGTAAAATGTGCAGATGCATTGCACTGTACAGTAATGTATATTTATCAAGATGCAACTGCTTGTAAGGTATTTCACACTACATGAACAGGCAATTATCACTGAATCCTTCACAATGAAGACTTTTTTTTATTTTTTTTTTATTTATATTAATGCAATACCCATACACTTCATTGAGTTTAGTGAGACTTTATGAATTAAAGGGGTTAAAGTGGCCTTCATTATCCTTGTCACAGACTGAAGTTTAATAGAATAATCTGGTGGAAGCTTAATGAATATAAAAATAATCATCACAGCAAAAATGTTATGATAGTTTCCAAAAATGTCACAGTGTCATACCTTTTCCCATTAACTCAGTACTGAAGACCATGATATTTTGTATGTCAGTTTTATAGGCAGCAATGGAACATTATTAGGATTCTTCTGCAACTTTACACTGGAGCTAATAGTACAAAAAATAAATAAATAAATAAAACTGACACACTAAGAACTTACAGTAATATACTATGAAGGCAGATAATTAAACACTACTTCATCTCCATCATCATCATCATCATAATCATAATCATCATCACTGCTGTTGTCATCACCACCACCACCATCATCATCATGACTTTTGCCACTACATTATCCTGTGTGTTACACATACAGTATCCAACATCCACCATTTGCAAAACTTACATCATTACAATAACCTATTTCCAACTAATAAATAAGTGCTGCAGTAGATTCCATATATAACATACAAAAAAATATTACATTATTAAGTGTTTTCAAAAAAATACATGTACTGATAAAGAGGTGGTGGTCTGAAGCCTAAATAACACAAGAACACATCCCAAATACTCCTACATAAGTTACAATAATGCCATTACTCATAAATTTCATCTCCATACTGGTTCTTCTTGCGAGGTGGGGGTGGGGAGGGGGGCGGGGGTCTGTATGATGAAGGGGGTCCTACTGAAGAATCGTCCGTACCATGGGGAGTGCCGCCCTCTGGTGATGGGTCAGCTGGCAGGAGAGATAAAAGCTGCTGAAAAACCATAACTGAAGCAACAGAAATGGTAGCAGCCAATTCCACATCACCTAACCTGATGCGCCAGGCTGCTATGGGGTGAATTACTGACCTACACCCACTGTGGGATAATAATAATAACCATCATTATTATCATCATTTTCAACTAATCCTGTGTTTTCCCATGAGGAGCATAGAAGCTTGGGGCTAGGCAAGGGTCTTGACATTTAAGATGAGAGTGACCAGCCTCACTCATCCCTGAGTGGCATTACGTGGGCAATAAACCCTAACCACCTCTTGGATACAAACCTGCACCGGTTCAATCCGATTGGAGCGCCTTAATTACCCACTAAAACCACCAGAAGCCATAATTTGGTTATATGGTTACCACCCAGCACAGCCTAGTACATGATTTCCTGGTGTACAGGAAACCATTTGGCTTGTCACTCAGTGCTGAGCCACCTGCAAACAGAAGGAAGAGGAAAGAAAGAAGGAAAGCAAGACAGATGTGGAAGGAAGGAAAGGAGGAAGGAAGAGAGGAAAGGGCAGTCACCCAAGAGCAGCACTACATCAAGTGAGTGGATGGTGAATGCCCCCACCTAACAATACTAATAATACTGTAAAAATAATAATAATAATAATAATAAAAATCCAGATGTCTCCTGAATGTTCTGGGATGTAGCACAAGAATGTCACCTCAAATGGGCCTCCAAGTCATTACACAATCAGGCATCCTTTATTTGTATGGCTAAGGCAGAATATTTGGTGTGCATCTCAGCTTCAACTTCCAGGAATTAATCCTTAGCATACAAGGTGACTGGTTAGGCCTGATAAACTACAATACTGAAAAGTCTATCTATCTATCTATAGCCAGATGCCATAATCCCGTAAGGAGTGGCCATTTGTCTTTGTTAGTTGTTTTACGGAGAGGGGCACTAACCCTCTGCCAACCCACTTGTTGACACATAGGGAACACGTGTGGGCTGGTTATATGGTTACCACCTAGCGTTACACATGGTTTCCTGGTTTACAGGAAACCATTAGGCTTGTCACTAAACGTAAAGACTCCTGAGAAGGAAAGATGAGTGATAAAAAGTGACAGGAAAGATAAAAGAAATAGGAAGAGAGGAAGCAGATGCAGAAAAAGAATGATAAAGGTGAAAGAAGTACAGTAGGCAGCACTACATCAAGTGAGTGGATAATGATTGCCACCACCTACCACCAATACTGAAAAGTAACTCTGCTAATTCAGACCAACAGGGGTAAACTTGGTCTAGAAATTGGGGGAAAATGTTGAAATGATGTCTGATTTTTATTTCTTATCTATTTTTAATGCATCAGACTACAGTCTGATATAAAGCAAAAATGTCCAGTGAAGCTATGTGTCCAAACAATGAAGTCCTTCTTCTTTATCATCATCAATAGGCTGACACACTGCACTGCAGCAAGACGAAAGTTTAGCCTTTCTTCATCCACTCTGACCAATTGGCTGTTAAAGTCCTGTAGTGTACTGTACTAAGTGGGGGTTAGTGAGCACTGTACACATCACTTACTGTTTATCAGGGCAGTGTGGGAGCAGGGAGGGACACAAGGAGAAAGAAGATTGGAAACAAGGTGAGCCACAATATAAAGCACCAACACTAACCGTGAGAACCTAGTATCATTATCTCCTGGCCCGGATAAAGATTATTAAAAGTCCCTTGTCCCATCCAGTCTTGTATATATCTAAATTTCATCCTTCCATCTTCTCTGTGTCTTTCTTTCATTCAGTCTCTGGGTTTCTACTCAATTATCTTGACTGTCATCAGTTATCCATTACACAAAGGGCATTACCTACCCATATACATTTCTGCTTTTTAACTGTGATGACTATGCCCTCTACTTTTGTCTGTTACCTTATCCACAAAGGTCTTATTTTTCCATGTAACAGCTAACATGATCCTTTCCATTCATCTCAAGTATTCCTAAGCTACATCCCAGGGAATCTGTAACATTTCAAGTTTCTATTTTCCCTATAAAGTCAATTTCCTATCCTTCATGATGTTTCTTTGCTGCCATCTATCTCAACTGTATTCTTCACTTGTTTTTATTGTTGTGAACTGGATGGACATCAGAAATGCTTGCCAAGGCATATGAATTTTTCAAAGCACTCCAGTTCAGTGGGTGACTACTCTATGCACTCAACACATACAGCATTAATTTTATACATATTAGCTAATTACAATGGGTTCATTGATGTCAAAATTGGTAATACAATTTCTACAGTACATCAACCCATACATCATAAGGACACATCATCATCATCATCCTAACCCAATTATCCACTAAATATATGAGGTGGGACGTATCCCAAAACAGAACCAAGTCACTATTCATGCAAGAAAAACTATCATCAGAGTATCCAAAGAAATGCATCACATATTTATTCACACATTATTCAAGTTCTCCTATGTGTACAATCAGAACAGCTCCCTTCAATTTAACCAATTAAATACAATTATTTCTTTTAGATTTTATTCTTACTTGAACCAGAACACTTTAGTCAGGTTCATACAACTGTATCTATGCATTTATTCAAACTTTTCAACACCCTTGAGTTTCATCCCTTGAGTTTTATTATTACTTTCAGATTTTATTCTTACTTGGACCAGAACACTTTAGTCACATTCCGGCAGGCTCTCCTTCGAAATGGCATTGGAAATATACCCAACATCCTCATCTGTACATTAACTTCTCTTACATTTTATAATTTTTACTGACTGTTTTATTCAATTCTGCAGCACTGTGGTCTACTGGGATGAAGGCTTGGTTGGGAGTTCGAGCCTGTTTGATGATTACTGGCTGACATTAGCAAAGTCACCCAGGGCAATATTCTGGTGCAGTCAGGAAGCTTATCAACACCTCTTCCTTAGTGGTTTATTTTTTATTCAGCTGCATTACTATATTCTTGTCACGCAATCTATGTCAACATTAAAGAGATATAAGAACCAAGAAAAAGGATATTAATGGGAAGTTTGGAAAATAAATCATAAAGGAAAAAGTGCTAGGGAGCTTCCTTAGCCAACAAGAATATGAACCTTGATGCAAAGGATTACAAGCACCAACCATCATCATCACCCTAGAACGGCTTCACATTAATAAAAAGGATACATTAAATGAAACAGAGGGACTTACCTGGCATCATCATCATCATCACTATCATCATCATCATCATCATCCACCTAACCCTATTTTGCACTAACATATGAAGTACAATACAATAAAAGCAGCACAGGGACTTACCAGGCTTGTCCTTGCGATATCGGTCGGCCATTTTGTTTAGGTACTCGTGCCTGTTCTGGCGCCGCAGTTCATGGTAGGTGGTGTAGGTCTGGGGTGCCCCGCTGGTCCCTTCCTCATTTTCCGTATACTGACTCAATGCTGCAGATGAGGTGGGGTAGGGGAGGTAAAAGGGGACAAGTCAAGCATCATCATCATCATCATCAATCATCACTTTCATCATCATCATCATCATCATCATCAAGACATCTTTTCCCACCCTAGGATGGGGTGAGGTGAGGACCAGAGAGCCAGAGAAAGTTTAATTGAATGAGAAACTAACCAAAGTCTACCCAACTGAATGGGCCACACTCCCATTCACTCCCCATTCAAGCCTGCAGGGTAATAAGGGGGTAATGGAAAGTAGGAAGGACAGTTGGGGATGGAAGGACAGGTGAGGTCAGACAAAAAGGGCAAGACAGGCAGTTAGTAAAATATAAATGAGTTTGTGACTGAGAGGTGAGGCAGGGAAAGGTGGGCAAAATGAGGAAAAAGGGGGGAAGACATCAACAACCATTGTAATAACTGAAATGAAACTGAATAAATTAATCACTGTTCCGGCTGAGATTCGAACTCAGGCCCTTGCGCTTGAATCGCGCGCACGTTAACCACTGAGCCAAAGAGGGGATCCCCCCTTTGCCTCTGGGCAACGCGGGCTTTTATACACCCCATTACATCAAAGAGGATCCCCACTTTGCCTCTGGGCAACGCGGGCTAATTTTATACACCCCATTACATCACTCTTTTCTCCCCCCTAGTGATTAATTTGGTCAGTTTCGCTCTCCCACATGGTAGCGTAGCATTGGAGGCCACCACCGGGATGTAAGGCTGTCAACACGACATATGACCCTCATGGCCCTTACCTCACATCCCACACTGCTGCCGACCATTGTAATAACTGAAATGAAACTGAATAAATTAATCACTGTTCTGGCCGAGATTCGAACTCAGGCCCCCGAGCTTGAATCGCGCGCACGTTAACCACCACTGAGCCAAAGAGAGGATCCCCCCTTTGCCTCTGGGCAACGCGGGCTTTTATACACCCCTTTACACCATTAGTGGGTAAATGAATGTGTGTGAGATAAGGAAGGCCTGGGCAAGGGAGGTAAAGCAAAAGGGGCAAGAGAGGTAGAGTTATTAGAGGATAAATGGGTGCATGACAAAGGGAGAAGACAGGGCAGGGTGGGAGAGAGGAGGCAACAGGGGGAAAAAGTTCAAGGTAATGTCATTAGCAGATACTGTATGTGAATGAACAAAACAGGGTCTGGACAGGGTAGGACAAGTGAGGCAAAAGGGGGTAAGACACGTACATCCACTAATGGGTAAAGGAGTCTATGAGAGTGGGATGGATGGGCATTGATGGTGAGGCAGAAGGGCCAAGACAGAGGTGGTCATTAAAGGGTAAATAAGTGAGGGAGAAAATGGCAAGAGACAAAGGGAAGAAAGATAAGTTCAGAAGCAAGATGCCTATTTTTTTACATTCTTTCTTGCCATCTCATCCCCTAAAAATTGCAGAATGTTATCCGATAAGTGTCCATAACTACAGAACTGTACCTACAAAGCTAAATTTCCAGGTTCATCCTATTTACAGTGCCAACTATGTGGAAAAGCTGAGATATTTAGTAACAATATCACTTCTTTATAATGATGACTACAAGCAAGTTCATCATCACCGTCCAAACCCTAATTCCTGCCACGTCTTGTAACTGTATAAAAGCCCACACTGCCTGCTGATGAAGCAGTACATTCATCTTGGCTCCTGGCTAAATGGTTGCATGGCAGACTGAGATTCCACAGGGCAAGAGTTCAATTCCACAAGCTAACTGATTTATCAATGAAGTTTTCTCTCTGACATAATACTCCAACTGCCCCCTCCCCTTCCACAAAAAAGAAAAAAGGGAAAAGGAAGAGCTACCAGATTTCACTAACTAGAATAAACTCATGATACAAGAAAAGCAAGCAGCATAACAACATAGCGACAACTTACATTGTGTGACACCACGTTCATAGTCAACCAATCCCTCATTGTGGTCCCTCAGGTCAGTGCGGTGGTCCTCATACAGTGTGAGGTCAGTGGAGGCAGGGCTAGTGCTTGAGGAGGGGTCTGATACAGAAAATCCTGGCTCCATACCCAACCTGGGGGATGATAAAGTGGGTGGCAAAATAATTATACTACATTATTCTAACCTAACAGATCCCTAAACCCTTTCCGTTCAGTTCATGACCAAGTACAGTCAGACAGGAGGGCTGATTTGGCTGGTAACCAAGGAGATGCATTCCTATCTCACACCGAAGACCTATCAAATTCTATGCAACCATAACTTAGTATTTAAGTTGTAAAAGTATTTCAGTTCTGTAAGATGAAAACAAATAAACTATAGTAAGCTTTTATTTCAGTGGTGCAAGTATAAAGATGGTGCTGGAGAGACATGCCTTCAGGTGGTGACACTGACATACCTGATCTGTCCCATTATACAAACATCCCTAAACTCTCTCCCTATCTCCTGAAAGGAGTATGGTGGACTGTGTGGGAGGCAAATGAACTCTGCAGTCCACCAACAACTACGGCATACAGATGAAAAACAAACTATTAAAAAAATAATAATAATAATAATAACAATAAACACATAGAGCATGTCCTTGTTATTTATGTATCTATCTACAGCTAGACACTTTAATCCTGGAGGGTGTGGCCAGAAACAAACTGTCTCCATGTTACCCTAACCACCACCATCAGCACCATCATGCCCTCTCCCCTTCTATCTCTCTCAGACTTTAACCTGACCTAAAACTGGAATTTCCCCATCCTGGATACCCAGATGTAACAAGAGATAGCAACATAATATGAGACTTTTCATAATGAAGTGCAATGGAAAGGATGTTCAGTTGTAGTATTCTCATATTCTGCCACTGAGCTACATTGACTGAAAAAATGACAAAAAATCTGATACAGATAAAAGACTGTTGGGAAAGAAACTTTACATATTCAGTAAATCCCACTGTAAGTTGCCTTTTTAACTGTTCTCTTTGATATTTAGTCCACAGTAAATTACAAAAATAATATTAGTTAGTCTGAAGATAACTTGACATAATTTGGAGATAATTTGAATGAAACTCTCTCATTTTGCAATACCAGCTACATGGAAAATTTGTGATATCATTCAACACATCCCTGACTTACACTGTAATGATTCCCTGCTTGCATGCACAAACACACACAAACATTTATTAAACTCCCTGTGCATGCATTCCCTAAAGCTAAATCCTCTGCTGACAACTTATACTTTATTGTGGCTAATACAGTACAAGACAACTTACTCACCACAGGGAAACCTCCAGAGATATACTGATTTAGTGAATGCATGATGATGATGATGATGATGATGATGATGATGACAGTGGTATTTGCAGTATGTAAAGAAATGCACATGATAACAATTGTACCTCTTTTCATATACCAGTACTGTATTAAAGTAGGGAAGGTGTGAACAAAATATTCAGTGAAATTGGCCATACATCCATTTTCCTCATCATTCAACCCTTCAGAAATCTTGGTTCCATCCTACAGGCTATATCATTCACTTGTAGCTTCATTTTTGTGTTACTTTCATGATTTTTGATGAATAAATTCAGTGTGCTGACTGCAAGATTGAAAGAATGACTAAAAAGAAAGATAAAAAGAGAATTATGACGAAACTGATAGTGATGAAGGCAACGAAGATGATGAAAAGCAACACAAACAGTCACTTCCTTGCAGAATGATGATGATGATGATGATTTCAGACAATCTTCATGGTGATGGTAATAATGACAATAATAATAATAATAATAATATGGAAAAAAAAATACTAACGTCTCCTGAAATCCAAGTCGTCCTTTCCTCTTTCGCAGGGCCTCACCAATTGGACTATCTGGCAGCTGCATCAGTTTCTCTGCACACGCATTCTGGTACGACAGCTTGCCAGTGAAATACCCAATCACAGCACCCGTGAACATTTTCGGTGCATACCCAAACTTCTCACTGGTTTTCCATATCCCTGGGGGGGTACGTGGCAAGTTTATATACTGTGGTACAAATCCTACTCATACATTGTGAATTTACTTTAAAAATATATATCACCAGCAAACTAACCAAACACTGTACTCATAACTTCAAAGTGCACCCAAACTTCATCCTGGAGGAGTATGTGGCAAGATGACATACAGGAAATTCTAATTATAGGTCATGTATCTGCCTTTGTTATAAGCTGCATACTCCTAAATGTGTATGGCATGTTATATTACATCCTCATTATAACTCAACTGTGAGTCCTTACTATAATTATTTCTCCTCAATTTAAGTCAAGTATTACACCTTGCTAGTCATATGGTACCTGTTTGTACACAGATTTTTTCAATAATATCCACTGCAAATTCTGACACCTTCAGGGCATGTACCTGCTACTTACTGGCTTTCCATATCCCTGGGGAGGTGAATAGGAAGCTTGTACACAGTAAGACAAGTACTCACCCTTCCGCATGGCCAAGAAAGCTGCTGTGGAGAGGGCAGCAGCAAACGGGACACATCGAAAGTAAAAGGATTCTCGGTTACACTCTCGCAAGACCCGCAACTCCTCCTGGTTGAATGCTGGGCGCTGTTCAAAAAGGACGTGGGTTATTATGCAGTGTGCTATATACACATACAGGTTAGCCCATATAAAGCACTCCACTGCAAAATCACCTGGCAATACCTATAAATTATGGAGATGATTCAGTCAGCTGTTGTAGGCAAAGATGTGGCAGTGGGAGCAGGAAATGAATAAATGATACAGGGCAGATGCTGACAATACTGACCGAGCCATTCCTGCAACACACTAGAAATCACCCGGCACAGTGCAAGAGGAGTGTTCTATGCCGGCCACCATATACAAGTGAAGTGAAGTAAAGCAAGAGGCAAACTGAATTAAAGGCCAATCAGACACCAATCAGCCTGGGGATTTCTTATTAAATTTATTCTTGCCTTATCGTAACACTATCTTTTAGCTTAAGACGGACTTTTCAAACTGGAGGGTTTTAATACAGCCTCACTAAACACCTCATTACAAAAGGCATCTCATAAGCTGCGGATAATAGCCTGGGGGCAGCAAGAATATGGCAAAAAGGATGTCACTAAAATGTACAGAATAATTAAGCATCAAGATGACAAAGTACAGCTACATGATGACACTATGAAATGAAAGGGTGGTCAGAAAAGTGGCTACTTGGATTTCATCACAACAATCGCAAACAAAAGCAAACTGGAGAATCCGACATTAATAATACACTACTGGATACAGGTACAGAGTGAATGAAAACTGTCAGGAGTAAACTCTTAGAATGATAATCATGGGGAGTGATAAACAATAAATTTACCTTTCCAGAACACTTGCAGGTCAAGATAAATAAAGCATAAAGCAAACAATATATATGGTTTTATAGTATAAGATGCCTTTGTCTCTGATCTGACCTAGAGTACACTAATCATAAAACCAACTGAAAATATTCAATGACAAGAAATTAAGCTACTGTCAACACTGAAAAATCTAAGCTATGAAGAAAGGTTAAAAAAGTTAGGATGACCCACACTAAACTACAGAACAGCAAGAGGTGGTGTGATTGATATGTAGCTACCTAGTAAATCCAGTGAGGAGCATGCAATCCTGAAGTGTGCAAGGATTTATTTCAAGTGTGAGAGAACCAGACAACAGGAAGAAACTACAGAAAGATATGAAGCAAAAACATTCACTTTCCAACCAACAAATAACTGAGATGTGTTACTCGTGTGTTATATTACTATAATCAGTTTTAAAATATGAAAAATCTTGATACTGTACAAAAGAACCAAGACTAAAATGCACAAAATCTGTTCAGAAAAATTCTCATTAATTTTTTACCAAACAGGCATGGCCTTTCCAAATTTTCTATTAATGTAAGTCTTTCACAGGTTACTTGCTATTTTTCCTGGGCATTTAGAAACTTACCTCTGAAAGCTATAAATAAGGAATCAGAATGCATACTGTAAATATTCCGCTGGCATCTCCTAGTAGCCGGCCATATTTAAAGCTCCTAATGTGCATTTTTTAATATGAAAGCTGGCTTTCAAATACAAGTTAGGTTAGGTTGGATTAGACTTGGTTTGGTTAGGCTCAGTTTGGTTAAATCATTAAGTTTCCCACTACCTTTACACAAGGTACACTGACGCGTACAGTCAGAGCGATGGTTAGTAAACAATGTGGTCAGTTAGAGAAAGACTGTCAGTAAACACTGCCACAGGTGACCTGGCCGCTTCCTTAATGACCCCAAAATATGTAACGTATATTTTGTCTTTTTCCAATCTTTTCTTGCAGTTACAATTCAATAGTTAACTACTGGTACCTGTGTTGCATATGTACCAAAATTGCTTACCCTGAGATTGTGAGTTTGTGGTTTCTTGTAAGCCAAGAAACCATTTACAACGCTGGGTGGTAACCATATAACCAGACCAAACGTGCTCCCTACGTGTCAACAAGTGGGTTGGTGGAGGGTTAGTGCTCCTCCCTGTAAAACAAATAACTCAAAGTCAAATAGCCACCCCTTACGGGATTATGGCGTCAGGCAATAGATAGATAGATAGACTGTGCCCATTTGGTAAGAATAACCTATTTTCTTCCAATCACTTCTTGCAGTCACAATTCAACAGTTAATTGTGTCACATTTACCAAAATTACTTGAGATCATGGCTTTGTTATAATATAGGTGGAAATGCCGTGCCCACCATTAAATTACTTTCTTTGTTTAACGGGAGTACAGTAAAGAATGGGGGGAGGGTGATTATTCAACTCATTGCTGTGTTCATGCTCACAGTATCTAAATTATCTAATCTTATTGAAAAACACAGCCTTGCCTCATTTTACTGAAGGAACAATATAGTATTCTCCAAACGGCATGCAAGGGTAAGCATTAACCATTCAACATGGTAAAATCTGAATCCACACTGTTGACAAATTTATGGCAGCCTTCGCCATAACATCATTCCACTTACGAACTGACGTTCTTGTGCGCTCTGCTGATGCTGGTAACTATAGCCTGCCTGTGGTGTTTGAGATGACATGCTGTGTTATATTAAATACCACTTGCTTAATCTGCAACAACCCTCAGGTAAACATTGGTCGTAATATGTGGGTAATCTCAGTACCGGGACAAATCTCAGGTATCAGTTGTACAGATTTCTGAACCTTCATATTTACTTCTATAAGATACAGTAAAATAGATATTATAGCTATTGTAAAATGTTCGTGCAATTTCTATTTCAGGTCTTATTTTTTTCTCTAATCCAAAACTGTACCCGGTCCAAGATAATCACAAATATTCCATCTATCTATCAATCTATTGCCAGATCTCTTACCGTAAGGGGTGGCCACAGACAAATCGCCTCCATGTTGCCCTGTCCCCCGCCATTTCACCGCCCTGCTTCCAGCTCACACCCCCCTTGAAATACGAGATGGGTATGGGAGAGAACCAAGGGGAGACCACATAGAGGCGCGGGGAGAGAACGAGCTGTCAGGGCAAGACGGACATACGTCCCCAATTACCACGCGCCCCTCTTCCCCTCAACGGAATCAATGAAAGGTACGCAGCGACGACGCCCACCGTGCTCGTCGGGGAAAGGACGCCCACCGTGCTCGTCGGGGAAAGGACGCCCACCGTGCTCGTCGGGGAAAGGACGCCCACCGTGCTCGTCGGGGAAAGGACGCCCATACCGTGCTCCTTTCATCTACAGTCCCAAGCAGGACCGCGACGACCTCCACTATGCTCATGGGGGAGGGAACGCCTACTGTGCTTCCCTCACCTGCAGCCCCTGCTGAGATCAGGACTGTGGAAACACCCACCGTGCTCACCAGGGAGAGGACGCCCACCGTGCTCCTCTCACCTGCAGTCCCAGGGCATAGCGGAACTGTGGCAGTGCCCACCGTGCATGCCGAGGAGGGAACACCCACTATGCTTCCCTCATCTGCTACCCCTGCAGCACCACCGAGGACAACGTCCCCTGTTTGCTTCACTCCTCCAGAGGCCGAGCGGGATGCCCCTCCTGCTCTCCCCACACCCCAAGGGGCAGAGCCAACTCCCTAGCAGAGTCGCTGCTGGAGAGGGTCTGGAGCGGCCCTATAGTGAGTCTGGGGGTACGCTCACTACAGCCAGCGCCCCTTGGTCACCAGTTGCTGCCAGACTCCTGGAGAAGGAGAAGCCACCGGCAGCCCCTGTCAGGCTCTCGGCGAAGGCAAGGACGCAGCCCCCAGTCACCAAGGGACACCCCCCAGGACTCCCAGCCGGGACCTCCCCAGACCAGCCGGCAAGCCGTCCTCCACCAAGGGTACGCGCAAGGCAGTGCACCTGCACGCATTGTTCAGCCTCAGTCCTGAGGGCCGACACACCTTCAGAGGCCCCTCCAGCGAAAGGCCTCCCTCTATGCCGCCCCGCAGCCCTCATCTGACGATCTGGCGTACAGCAGTGATCCCCCACCCATTCAGAGAGTGCACACCTGACAGGACCCCCCCCAACACCTGGGCAACACCTGCATTTACCCTGTCATCATTAGTCACAACTCCAATACCTTTATCTCCCATAGTGTGTGTAATCTATCAATCTATTACATTGTATTGTGCCCAGCTACTGTATATTTTTATGGTAATATACATGTAAGATTGGTTAGCCTGTGTTTTTGAGCCCTGTTCCTCTGACTGCATGTCCTGGACCCAAATCAGACCCTCGTACACAGGGAGCAAGAAGTTGAGCTCTGAGGACGTGGCATAACACCCCTCTTTCATATAGCTGTCCATTCCATCCCTCCATCTCATCCTTGGCCTCCCCCTCCCTCTCCCCCCCTCCACCTCACTCACATACTCTCTTCTCGTCAGTCTCTTGCTCTCCATCCTCATAGCTCTTCATTCCATCCCTCCATCTAATCCTCAGCCTCCCCCTCCCTCTCCCCCCCCACTCACATACACTCTCCTTATCAGTCTCTTGCTCTCCATCCTCTCCACATGGCCAACACACATAGTCCATTATTATTATTATATTTTTATCCAATCGGGCACTTTGACTCAGGAGGCCGGGAGTGGATTGGCAAGGGTGATTAGACCCACTCTTCTCTAATTGGCCTAATCCCAACCATCCCCTCATATGGAATACCTTACAGGCTCCATCCAGTTGGAGCGCCGTAACCCACTAAACCACCAGGCATCATGATTATATGTTTACCACCCAACATAGTAAATGGTTTCCTGGGTTACAGGAGACCATTTGCTATGTCACTGATCAGTGTAGTCACAAGGAGAGGGAAAGGGGTGGGGGGGGGAAGGCCTACAATCGAGTGGGTGGATGATGGACAGTCCCACCCAAAGTGAGGAATCACATGGAGAGACTGACTGACAAATGAGGAAGTGAAGGAATGTTGTGGTGTGGATGTGGATGTGATAGGAAGCGTTAGGAGAAACACATTAAGGTGGTTTGGCCATGTGGAGAGGATGGAGAGTGAGAGACTGGCAAGGAGAGTGTGTGTGAGTGAGGTGGACGGGGGGAGAGGGAGGAGGAGGCCAAGGATGAGTTGGAGGGATGGAGTGGAGAGGTATATGAGAGAGGGGGGTGTAAGCTGGGAGCAGGGCTGTGAAATGGCAGGGGACAGAGCAACATGGAGGTGATTTGTTTGTGGCCACCCTTTACGGGATTAAGGCATCTGGCAATAGATAT